>JAJLVB010000023.1:0-55658 GCA_030570135.1 Pichia deserticola | reverse complement strand
CTAATATTTCACTGTTTTTTAAAGTTTTATACTTTTAATTTTAGCATAGCACTGAAGTTGAAATATCGCTAATTAAATATATAACCCTACTATTAGTATTATACACGCTATACGAGATGTTGTTTGTATAATTCACTATATTTATCAAATATCATTCAATATGTTTTCCTTTTTTTTCTTTATCGAATTGTTTTTTATAAATATCACACAATCATAATAATATTTTTATACATATAATTATATATATATATATATATATATATATATATATTAAATATAGACATAGACAATGGCTACTCCTTTAGAATCTGTGCTATTGATTGGTGGTTCTGGATTTCTTGGATTACATTTAATCCAACAATTTTGGCAAGAATCCCCACGTCCAAAAATTCATGTTTTCGATATACGTCCATTACCAGATAAAATTTCTAAATATTTTACATTTGATCCAAAGGAAATTATAGTTCATGTTGGTGATTTAACATCCGAAGATGATGTTAAATTAGCAATTAAAGAATCAAATCCTACTGTTATAGTTCATTCTGCTTCACCAATTCATGGTTTAGGTCAAGAAATTTATGAAAAAGTTAATGTACGTGGTACTGCAAATCTTATTAAATGTTCAAAAGAATTAGGTATTAAAGCATTAGTTTATACATCATCAGCAGGTGTTATATTTAATGGTAATGATGTTCATAATGCTGATGAAACTTGGCCAATTCCTGAAGTACCAATGGATGGTTATAATGAAACTAAAGCAATTGCAGAAGAAATGGTTTTAAAAGCAAATTCTCCAACTGAAAATTTTTTTACAGTTGCTTTAAGACCTGCCGGTATTTTTGGCCCTGGTGATAGACAATTGGTTCCCGGTTTAAGACAAGTTTTAGAAAGAGGTCAAACTAAATTTCAAGTTGGTGATAATAATAATTTATTCGATTGGACTTATGCAGGTAATGTTGCAGATTCTCATGTATTAGCAGCTAAAAAAATATTAGATCCTGAAACTGTTTCAAGTGTCGGTGGTGAAAAATTCTTTATTACTAATGATACTCCATCTTATTTTTGGACTTTAGCAAGAACTGTTTGGAAAGCTGATGGTCATGTTGATAAATATAATATCGTTTTATCAAGACCTATTGCAATTTTTGTTGGTTATTTATCTGAATTTTTTTCAAAACTTTCTGGTAAAGAACCTGGTTTGACTCCTTTTAGAGTTAAAATAGTTTGTGCTTATAGATATCATAATATTACAAAAGCTAAAACTATATTAGGTTATAAACCAAATGTTGGTTTAGAAGAAGGTATTAGATATACATTAGATTGGATGGATGAAACAAAGGAAAGTAAATAATTTTAAAATTATTTATTTACTTATCAACTTATTTATTTATAAACATATTTTTTTTATTTTCACTCATTTATATTTTATTTAGTTATCTATGTTCTTGTAAATTATACAGCTGTTAATTCGGTCTACACAATATACATTTCTTATCAACATCGTTAACCATACCCATGTTTTCAAGACATTTCCTATGATATGAGTGTCGACATTGGAAAACATAAAGTTCATTCATTTTATCTTCGATACTTATATCATTATTGGAATGTAAATTTTCAATATCAACGTCATCACTATTTTGTTCATCACATTCTTTAAAATATTTTAATTTATAATTCATCCACGACTCATAAATCCTATTGCCGATTCGACCACCCCAAATTTTCTTTCCACATGTTTCACATTCAATATTTTTTGGTGACCATCCTTTAACTTTAAGAGATTCTAACACCATCAAATCTTGAAAAATATCCTCATCAACTAAAGTTTGAATATATTCAAGAATTTTTTGATCATTATAATATGATAAAAATATTTCTTTCAAAACCATATGAACATCACCAAGCTTAGTCATATTTGATGATGATCCATCTAAAAATCTTTTAAATATATCATTAAACGAACTTGAATCTTCTCGACATATATTAATAACAAAAGTGAATACCGATTGAACTACTCTTTTGAAAATGTCTACACATCTCTCATTAACTTTTGAATTAGTCAATCTCGTTAATATTTCTACTGATGTTTCGACAAGTTGTAGCAACAAACTTTCTTTAATAGTAATATTCTTATCATTTTTTTCATATAACTTGGAGTTTTTTATTGAGAGTAGAGAAAATGACTTATTGACACATTTCCATATCCTTGTATCTTCTAGCTCACTATATCCAGCAGTCTCCAACCTTTTGCCACTCTCTTGTAAGATTTCACATATCATATTCATAGCATTTTGATACTGATGCCTTACTTCATACCATTTAATCAAAACTTCAAATTCATCATTTTCATCCGATTTTAGAATATCAATCATTTCATTATTTAGTTTATCCAAACTCAAAACAAAATTTTCAATCTTACCCTCAATATATTTTTTCTTATCAGATTCAATTGATTCTGTATCTGAAATAATATTTACACTTCTTTTTTTTCTAATTAAGCTCCTCAAAAATTCCACCTTTAAAGGATTACCAACCAATTTACCGTTTCCATTTACACCTTTATCTTGAATATCAAATACTTCTTTCAAGTATTCAAATTTAATTGATTGATTTTTGAAATCAATAACATGTGAATTTAGTTCAGGACAAAACTTACAAATAATATGAGCAATACCTTTAGGATCTGAACTAACAAAAATTTCAAAATTGAAACCGATGAACTTGATGATTTCCTCTCTTTCAGAACCACCAACATTGGTAATAGCACTTTCAATGATTTCTGGTAGAGGCTTAAAAAGATCTACTTTTTCTCCAACAGCGGTGTTTGTATTCTTCCGTAATTCAACCCATAATTTTAACACTTCAATATACATAGCTTCCACTTGATATAAATATAATAAAACTTGATAATAACCAGCTTTCTTAGCTTGAATAATAACATAGCTAATATCGCATGGCTTATATACAGCTAATAAAGATTGTAATCCCAATTCACAATCCTGAACTAATTCAGGAGTTACAAATAAATCATCATTTTGTAATTTTCCAGCTTGACATAAAATTATTATCATTTCATCAGATATATAATCTGCAACTCTAATAAACTGTAAATATTTCGGATAATTTCTTGTTATATAAATAGCAATTCTGATATTATCGATTAAAGTAAGCCCTGAATCTTGATCATGGAATATACTCACTAAAACATCAATTATATATTGCCTATTTACCCTTAATTGATATTTCTCATCTACATTTGAACCTGCTGATACAACCTCATTTTCATTTAATAAATCATCTTCAAATGCTTCATTTAATGAGTTAATCATACTTTCGCTATCAAATTTCAAAAGTAAACATAGATATGGAAAAGCAGGCTCATTTTTATAATTATCAGTGGTATGTAATTTTGGAGAACCAATAGGCCATGATATTGTAGATCCATTAAATAAAAAATAATAGATGTTTAATTTAGCAGTGACATTATAGTCATATGAAATAAGTTTATCAGTTGGATATTGTCTACCAGTTAAAGAATATGAAATATACGGGTAAATGTAACTTATATCATCAATCTTTTCACTTATCTCTGTTTCAGAAAGAGTTTCTTTTTCTTGATTGAATGTTTTGATTTTTTGAATTGCCTCCATTAATGGCGTAAAATAATCATGTAATAGGGTAGTCCATATATACGTTAGTGTTTCATTTAAATGATACTGTTTACAAAGTGTCACAGTCAAATCAATGTCAAGCTGTTGAATATCCAGTAAACATATTAAATGTTCTAAAGTATTAACATCCTTTTTTTTAATATAGTAGGTCACCATAGCTTTCAAAATAACTGGTGAAAAGGTTGTAATTTCAGAGGAAAATATAAAATTTTCTAAGATTTCAAAAAATACATCTTCCAAATTATGATCAAGTAGTTTTTCATAAATAAGATCGTATATTTCTATTGGTGCATGAATAGCCAAACATGTCTGAATCAACAAAAGTGTAGTTCTTTTACAATCCTGTAGTTCTTTTGTCGATGAATTTTCAACAAAAATATATTTTAATGATGATTTGAAGATTTGAATCAAGTAATCTCCAATTAATTTATGACGTTCTTGGTTATTATCTGGTAAATCTAAAAGCGGCATATCTTCACCACCTTCATATTGCCTTTTTGACTCTTCCAAAGCTTCCACATATTTCCCGTTATTGAGTAATTCCAACAAAACATCTGCCCAATTGGATAAATTTCCAATTACTATATTGTTATGTTGAAATAGAAAAACGTTTGACTTTAAAGTGAAAAATGAATTTGAAAAATCTTTCTCAATGAGACCGATATTATTATTAACAAAACAAGTAAGATACTTCATTTGTTTTGTCATCAAATCAACTTCTTTCAATATATCCAGTTTTCGGGAATCATAAAGTAACAATTTTTGAGATCTTGTTAATGCAATCAAGATTCTGTTATTCAACCAACGAATACAGATAATAGATTCTGATGACTCAATCTGCCTTTTATTAATGGCTTTCACGATCGGAATTTTTTCTCCTACATCATTTATTTTATATTCTGATTTTATTTCTAATATATTTATAACATTAGACCATGCGTATGCCAACATTGGCAAATTTTCTTCTTTTATATTTTTATTTTCTAATGCTGGATACCAAGATGAACACCCTGACATACCATGATCTTGATTTGTAATTTTAGGTTTTTTAAATATTAATTCAATTTTCGTCTCAGTATTCAGTGATTTTATAATCATTTCATGTGGACTAATTATGCAAAATAGATTTAATTCATCAGTGATGGATCGCTTTGTACCTATCGGTAATAAAGAAATATCTAAAGTTATCGCTGAATAATCTTTTTTCTTTAATGCAATATTTATTAAATCATATTTCCCAAATATAATCTTTGATCTACACATATATCCAATTAAAGATCTACCACCATTATGATATATAACCATACCTGATTCATCAGACGATATAAAACCAGTATGTCTTGAGCCAATAAATATTAATCGCCGTATAGGAGAACCTTCCAAATGTGCAATATGATGATGAGTTCCATTAAACTGCAGTTGATGAAGGGTTACTGGTTTAATTGAAATAATAGGATCTATCTTTTTCAAATCCCATAAGTTTATAAAACCATTGGAATACCCAACAACCAAATAAGTCGAGTCTATCGATAAAGCCATTGACGTTATTCTAGTTGTTGGAACGACATTTGTTGTTTTAACAATCATTAAAAGTATTTGCTTATAACTAAATAATAATATATTACATTTTGAAGTCGCAATGGCTATATATTCATCGCTTATTGTAATAAGAGTTGGATCACCATGTTCATGTCTTGAACTAGGAGAAAATATTTGATCTGATATTTTTGATAATTGCGACCATTGAAATGTTGATAATGTATATACTTTCGATGATGAATTTCGAGATGATATTGAATTGGTCTCTAATTGTGAATCCTGTGTAATTGTAACATTAACTCGTGATTTGACCGGACTTTTTTGTACTGATAATTTTGAATTGAGTCTTTCATCAAATTTTTTTGTTGGAGAGGTAAAACCTCCTTGATAATTTGATGTCATCGTCGTTTAATAAAACCTTAATTATACGACAATTCTAGGAAATGGCTTAAATCTATTGATATCCTTGCCGATTAAACCAAAAAGGCAATAAATAACCACAAAATTCACAAAAAATTATTAAATTCTTGTCATTCAGCTTGAACTTAAGTAAAAGAAAATGTTATTATTATAAGGTATAAAGAGATTAATGAGCCGCGAAGGAAACTTAGTATTCCAAGTTCCTCAGTTCAACAGTCTTTTGTTCTTGTTCTTGGAAAACAATCGTATATCTAGATACCAGCATTAAATTTGATTCACGTACAAGAAAACAATTTGAAATTACTAAGAGATAAACAATGGATCCATGGAGTACATTAGGTGCAGCAGCATCAGTGCTTTCGAATAAGGATATAACATATTCTCAAGTTTTAGCAGCTCAAAAAGCACTGAAGCTTCTTGCAGACAATAAGGATACTATTAAACCAATTGTTGAATTATGTTTAGCTTGTACAAATAATGATGTGTATACGATTAAAGAACTTTTAACTGAAAATAATAAACTTTTAAATACTATTGACAGCAAGGGGTTGACTCCTTTAATTTATTCAATTTGTTTCCACAATAAAGAATGTGTTGAATTGTTATTAACATTTAATGTTGATTGTAATGAAGCTGACACATTAGTTGGTTGGACTCCAGTTATGTGGGCTACACATCTGGATTATGAAGATATAATAGAGAGATTGATTGCATTCAATGCAGATCCAATGAAAAAAGTTGGTAAAAGTATGAAAAATGCAATTGATTTAGTTAAACCTAATACTAAAGCTTATGAATATTATAAAATCCATGGTTATATTAAGGATAAAACCACTTCAGTTGGTGACAATGGAAATGATTTTTATAAAAATGATGTATTAGTAGATGAATACAACAATTCCTCTACTTCTTTGACAGCGGATTGTATGAATGATTTATCAATTAATGATAACAACAATAATATTCCAAACAGTAATAACTTTGTTGATGATGAAGATGTTATATTTGATGAAAATATTTCTAGGACTACATTCAATTTTAATATTGTTCAAAGCAAACAATACATTAAATTTAATGATGATAGTATTCGTGGAATAATGGATTATATTTTTAAATTACCCATTAAGTATCACACTAAACCTTTATATCCATCATCTATTTTATTTCAATGTTTAAGATACGCTGAATCTAAGTTAGAGAGTGGGGGTATGGTGAAAAACCTAATTGATTTATATTTGACTAGAATTAGAAATATAACTGATACAAAGAGTGGAGTTGTTCAATTTTTTGGTGAAAAGGAGAAAAAGGAAAGAGAGAAAAAGAAAAGGAAAGAGAAAGATACAACTCCAGATCCACCACCTATTGATATTGTTACTATTGGATATTGGATTTCTGCTTTAAATCATTTATATTATTTTTTGATTCGTGATACTGCATGTAATTTCCTTTCTAAATATCCATCTATATTACAAGAGATTATTTTATGTTTACAATCATTGATTTCCAAATTGGCTTTTACTTTAGATGCCAGATTGGAACCATTATTAGAACCATGTATTTTACAATATAATAGTGTCCCTGATTTTGAAGTTGTTTATAAAAACGATTGGAAACTTTTCAAGAATAAGGCGAAAACTAATAAAAAAAATTCATATGAAGAAATTATTGATATGTTATATCCACCTTCATATAGTGAACAAATGAAACCATCACCATTAAGAGTTATTCAAACATTAGGTGCTTTGCTTTATGTTTTAGAACTTTTTTATATTAATGATATTATTAAACAACAATGTTTAAGTGCCGTTATGTATTATATTGGAAGTTGCTTATTTAATAAAGTTATGTCAAATAAAAAATATTGTTCAAGAGTTAAAGCAATGGAAATTCGTTTAAATCTTTCATATATTCAAGATTGGTTACGTGCAAATAATCTTCAACCATTTATTGAAGAAGATGCTAATTTTTCCACAGTTTTATCATGGAAAGGTGATGGATTCCCAGATTCTCTTGTTGATAAACCAATTGGTTATTTATCAAATGTTTGTAGATTTGATGGTGATAAAAGAAATCCATTAGATGCTACATATTATTTAAATTCATTATTTAAAATTGGACAATATTCTTTACAACCAATAGTTGAATTAGCTGAATGGTTACAAGTTTTAACTGGAATTAGAGATTTAGAAGCATTACAAGATATTATAAGTAAATTTGAAGTTGTTGCATCATCTACAATGGTTCAATGTATACGAAACTATCATTATGAAGTTGATGAAAAGAAATTTTCCAAGACATTAAAAAAATGGTTGAAGGAAAATCCAAATAATGAAGGATCTGATATGATTAATAAAGGTATGTTTTATAAAGATGATAATAAATTAGAAATGAACTCAGGTCAAGCTTTTCCTGTTACATTACCTAAATTAGTTCAATTATTACATCAATATGGTGCAGATTTTAAACATGTTGATAATAGAAAATTAATGGCATATCAACCAAATATACCATTAGATATACGTGATGATATAGAAACTTTAGTTGATGAATGTAATGAAGAACATGAATTTGATAATGAACAATACGTTAATGACAATAATGATGATTTTGACGAAGATAACGAAAATAATTCTGAAGGAGAGAGAAATGATAATGATAATTTAAGTCATATAAATAATAGTACATATGATAATACTAATTATGATAATTCCGAATCACAATCAAATACCAATGGTGATTTAAGTATTTGGAGTAATACCAATGATGGTAAAGACATTAACGATAATATTACAACTATTTCAGATCAACAAGTTACTGATCGTGGCAAAAATGATACAAGTGACTTATTTAAAGAATTAAGTATGCCAAGTTCACTTGCTAAAAAGACCTGGCAAGATGATAATAGTAATCCTTGGGCATGATTATTATTGATGCATCAATATTATTTTTTAGCATTATTAATAATTAATTTACTTACTTCTGGAACTAACTTTGTCCTACGTAATAATCTATAGATAGCAAAATATAAATATGTATGTAAAGAAGAATGTATATTTCGAATTTGAGCAATTAAAAAATAAAGGTAATACAATGTCATTTAGTCAAATAAGTGCGGAGAAAGAATAACTTTACTCTTTATTTATTTATTTATTTATTTAATTAATATATATAGCATTATAAGTACTAAAAATTATAATAAATGCTATTTGCAGCCCACACCGATGTGAAAGGCAGCGAGAGTTGATTACTTTTTTATTCTCCTGATTTAAAACAAATTTAATTATTTGAATATATATATGATGTATATAGAGATTGATGATTAATATCTGTAACAGTGTTATTAGTAGTTGGTATTATCTGTTTAAGTTTTGAAATTAGGCTACCTTTTCTTTCCCTCAATCTATTAATTACGACCCAATTAATCATGGATGATACACAATTGCGTCCGATGCATGAAGATCCTTCTTCAATGACAATCAAATCAACACATTCTACACCAACTGAAATTATTTCGGGTTTAAATTTTGCAAATTTCAATCAAGATTATTCTTGTATTTCAGTAGGATATGAAAATGGATTTAGAGTTTATAATTGTGAACCATTTACTCAATGTTATGAACATATTGATGGTTCAATTGGAATAGTTGAAATGTTATTTTGTTCTTCATTACTTGCAATTGTTGGTACAGGTGAACAAGCTTCATTATCACCACGTAGGTTAAAAATTATAAATACAAAACGTCATACAACTATATGTGAATTAACTTTTCCAACTTCTATATTATCAATAAGAATGAATAGAGAGAGATTAGTAGTTTTACTTGAAGAAATAATATATATCTATGATATAACAAATATGAGATTATTACATACAGTTGAAATCCCGCCTAACCCAACAGGTCTAGTTGTATTAAGTTTAAATACAGATAATAACTATTTAGCTTATCCCTCACCACAAAAAATTAGTAAACTAAATAATAATAGTAATACTAATAACAATAATAATGGAAATTCAAGTATTAATAGTACTACTAACATAAATAATGGAATATCAATGAATAACAATAGTAGTAATGCTCAATCGAATATTGATGTTACTGGTATTAATGGTTTACATCCAACTAATCAAGGTGGATCTCATGATGATCTTGTTGCTCTTCATGATTCAACCAATGTAACTCAAAGTGTACGTAATGGAGATGTCATTATTTTTGATTGCAAATCATTACAACCAATAACTGTTATTGATGCTCATAAAACTCAATTAGCTGCAATGGCTTTTAGTCATGATGGTACATTATTAGCAACTGCAAGTGACAAAGGTACAATTGTACGTGTTTTTTCTGTTGAAAGAGGTGTTAAATTATATCAATTTAGGAGAGGTACTTATAATACAAAAATTTACTCACTTGCCTTTAGTCCTAGTAATATGTTTTTGATTGCAAGTAGTGCAACAGGTACAGTTCATGTTTTTAGGTTAGGGGAAGAAGAAGCTAAAAATACTGTAGTCAGAAGTAATGGTTCATCAGGTTGGTTAAATTCCAAAAAAAATGAATTTGATAGAAACTTAGAAATTACAAGACAAAGTGAATTAGATAGATTAATGAAAAACCAACAAGCTAAAATAGATTCTTTAGAAAGTTTAGATTTTGATGATAGTCAAAGTAATAATCAATCAAATGATGATGTTAATGCATCTGATTTTAATAGATTAAGAATACATTCAGATTCTGAAGACGATTTAGATTCATTAGATGAAGGTGAAGAAGATACAGAATCTAATGATAGAAATGATAATACTAATCATAAAACTACGAAAACAGCTAACAATCAAGAAAATTTTGAAAATGTTGACGTTTTACGACCTCTTCAGTCAGACCTTAATAATGTAAGCAATAATAATGGTAGCACAGCAGATAATTCAACAGATTCTAATAATTTAACCTCTTCTGTATCATCAGTACCTGCAAACAGCTCAGGTACACCAATCAAAATCCAACCAGTTGTCGATAAACAACGCAGATCTGTTGCACGTATGTTTCGTCGAACATCCCAAAGTTTAGGAAGGAAAGCAGCTGAGAAGATGGGAAATTACTTACCTCCAAGGTTTTCTTCGATATTAGAACCAAATCGACATTTTGCATCTTTCAAAGTTCCAACTAATAAAGAAAATATGACAATTGTTGGTGTTATTGAAACAAGTGCAGATTTTAATGAACAAAATGAAGAATCCCCAATTCAACTCACAACTGGACATAATTTAGATGATAGTTCAAGTACTCATAGTTTGAATAGTGGTGTAAGTAACGTTAGCGTTGGAAGTAGAGGAAATAATAGTAGAAGCAATAGCCGCCGAAAGAAGGTTGTTCATATCCTAGTGGCATCTGCGGATGGCATGTTTTACACTTACAAACTTGATCCTGACAGAGGGGGTGACTGTGTGCTTGTTTCTCAACACAGTCTGTTGGATTAAATTCATTTAAACCCACTAGAATTATGTAGTTTTATATATGTTGTAATATATATATATATATATATTCTACAATCATTGATCTTAATATCAAGTAAAGTTCAAGTCAATTTTCTATAAATAATGTGCATAAAAAAATATCCCGACTTTGAAATATTGTTAGCGCTTAATTTAAATAAACAAATTAAAGATTACTATAATTATTTCCCGGAAAAATTAATGACTAACATGCCCGGCGTTTTTTTGCTGTTTGATTTGATGTAGCTAATTTTTTATTTGATTGAAGATTGAAGATAGAAGAAGATTGAAGATTGGTAAATCTGGAGATTTTGAGTGGTTCCTCTCATGTAATACTTATTCTTATTTCTCTTTTTCTTTCTAGTCATATATACGTATTTAGAATTTCTTTTTCACTATATAAACATTACAATCTTTATTATCCAGCATAATTTTTTTCAGGGAAACTGAGTAATACATATAAAACCGGAAAATTATAAATTAAAAGAAGATAACAAGGGAAAATGGCAAAATCGAAGAAATCAAAATTGCCATTATTTGATATCAGAGTTCATGCTGCTGATGAAAATACCATTTTACTGAAAGGTTCTCCATCTACAGCATCACCAACAATCTTATCAGGTGTAATTGCATTATCTGTGACAGAGCCTTTCCAAATTAAAAAGATGAAATTAAAATTATATGCAACTTTATCATTTAATTGGAATGAAAAATATCATAATAGTAAACGCCAAACTTTTACCCATCCCTACAAATTTACTAAAATGATTTACTGTTATGATTGGGATCCGATTAATTTGGAAAACTTTTTAAATACACATAATCCTTTACAATCATCATTTATGACATCACGAAATGCCTCAACAAATAGTCTAGATAATTTAAACAATAATGTTGGATTTTCAACTGGTACATTAATTAGTTCTAATCCAGGATCTGCATCAAATTTGCAAAGAATCGGTTCAAGTAATACATTAAACTCAAGGGGTTCTTCAACCTCTTTACATAGATTACAATCACAATCTCAATCACAACAACAACCGCAATCACAACATCAACAATTAAATTCACATTCTCGTACAAAATCATCCTCTAGTTTATCTACAATGAATTTAATGTTACTGGTGGTGGTGGAGGTAGCAGTGTTAATTTATCACATGAAACTACTACTTTAAAACCAGGTAATTACGAGTTTCCATTCCAGGTTATTTTAGATGGTTCGATTCCTGAAAGTATTGTTGATCATCCTTGTTGTTCATTAATATATAGGCTACAATGTTCAATTGAAAGGGGAAGATTTACAACTCCAATTTACACAAGAAAATTAATTCATGTTGTTAGAACATTGTCCCCTGATAACCCTGAATTATCGGAAACCATTGCAGTTGATAATACATGGCCAGATAAGATTGATTATTCAATTAGTGTACCAACAAAAGCAATTGCTATTGGTTCAACATTCCCAGTATTTTTAGATATGACACCATTATGTAAAGGACTTAGATTAGGTTCAATTAAAATCAAACTAATTGAATATGGAAGTTTTTCAACAGCAACCGGTCAGCATAATGATGAAAGGACATTAACCACAAAGCATATACCCAAAATTACACATAATTTTGAAGGCGTTGATATTTGGTCTGATGATGTTCCTATTGATGAGGATGGCGTATTTTATAGGAGTAATCATATAGTTTTATCAAATGATAAATGGAATGTTAAAACAACAATTCAATTACCACCATCATTAGAGAAAATGACACAAAATTTAGATATTTTCAATGTATGCAAAATTAGACATAAACTGAAATTTTCAGTTGGATTAATTAATCCTGATGGTCATGTAAGTGAATTACGTGCAACATTACCAATTACATTATTTATTAGTCCATTTGTGCCAATAAAAGTTAAAACAATTGATAGTTATAGTGATCCATTTCAACATTCTACAATTGATGATGTTACAATTCATACAAAGGATGAAAATATAATCTTTAAGCATGATAATGTAGATCCTAATGTAATTTATCAAGCACTTCATTCAAATGAGTCTAATGATAATATTGATAGTGTACCAACTATTAATATAAATACACAAGATTTAATGGCACCACCAAATTATGATGATCGTATTTACGATAGAGTTTATGATTTAAATTCACGTGAGGATCCAATTAATACTAATGATATTACAAATATTAATAATGCAAATATTCCATCAACAAATAGTAATATTTCAAATAATATTACTATTGACAGAAATTTAACTTCATCTAGACAGTCAAGTCCTGTACGTGAAATTGAAGTAAATCAAAGTATTGATGATACAATTCAAGTTGACGAAAGTCAAGGTGATATAATTGATGAATCAGAATCTGCTGATATTACAGTTAGTACAACTGATTTAGATCCATTTGCAAATAAGGAAATTGAAAATAAATATTTGAGGAGATATAAAAAGCCAATTTTTAGTATTGCAGGTGATGAAGAAGAAGAAGAAGAAGATTCTGTTACACTTGATCCATTTGCCGAATCATCGAAGAATTCAAAGAAACCTAATAAAAGCTTACCTCAATCACCTATTAGTAATAATAATATTATATCAGGGCCTGCCTTTGAATCAGGTGAAAGATTGCCAATTAGTGGAATGCCAACTACCAATCATTTAGCATCACCTGGAACATTATCACCTGTACAACATTTATCAAGAGCTACATCATTCATTGGAGGCAATGGAGAAAATTACATGTCATCGTTAACTTTATCCAATATGCACAATACTAATAACAGTATTCATCATTCGAATCATAATGGATCAACATTAGATGATAAAGTATTAAAAGAAATGTTAAATCCACCATCTTACGAAGTTGCAATTCATTCAAGAGCAAGTTTGAATGATTTGACACCATTTTATGAAAATCCAAATCAAAATGATTTACATTCTAATTTACATATTTTGGATTCAAGTTTAAAGAATTTAAGAATTTCACAACAACTTTCATCATTACAATTAAGTAAAACATCTAAATCTACAACATCATTAAATCATCATTCACATAGTCACCACCATTCAAATAATCATCACTTAAGTAAAAGGCAATTTGGATTAATTGGTAGTGCTACAAATAATGTACCTCAAGGTCCAAGTACACCTCCATTAATATCAAGAAATGTATCATCAACATCATTATTATCTAGAATATCTATGAAACATTTAAGTAATTCAATAATCGATGATGGTAATAATTCCAATACAAATAATGCTAACAATAACAAACAAACAGCTGTAAGATTTGAATTTGGATCACCTGGTAACCAGAGTGTTGTAAGTACGCCTGGGGCCGTTTTTGATGGTTATTTCCCGTTACAAGATATAAACAGTAACACTAATAACCCAAGTAATAATAATAATAGCAATAATTCAATACTAATATCACCACCAAAGGCAGCGCATTTCTCTACATAATTTAATAATAAATAAGGATTTGTAAATTTCTATAAGTTTTATAGACTAGGTAAAATATTTAATATCTCTTTAAAATAATAGGCATTTAATTAATTATTTTATTAGAGGGTATGTATATAAGTGACACATAAATTACATGATTTTAAAAAATATATAGACTCAAAGTTACAATGTTTTCCGCTCTATTAGTTGTATGATTGTTTCAATGAAGACGTAAATGAAAGTCAAATCAAATCAAATGAGATCGGATGAGATGAGATGAGATGATTTGAAAAAAAAAACAAAAAAATATAAATAATTTAAATGACCGGAGTTTGACGGCTACACAGCCTGAAAATTTTATTGATTATTTTTTTTTTTTTTTTACTAATTTTGGTGTTTTTGTTTATTGTATTTTAAGTCTATAAGGGTTATTAATTAATTAATTAATTTATATTATAAATAGGAAATTCATATATATGAAAATTACATAATGTAAAAATTTTTCTTTGTAAAACATTAGAGTTGAATTAAGAGGTCATGATATAAAAGTATGAATAATAAAGTGTATATTTAAATGTTAAATAAAATACGAGATAATTTAAGTTTGTAATTTGTATGAAAGAGAAAAAAAAAAAAAAAAAAAAACATATGCTTTAAAAGTTAATTTGATATAATGATTATTTTATGATTATTAATATTGTTTATACTAACTATGTTTGTTAAATTGACAGGCTATTGGATCATATATAATTGATATTGTAAAATGTCAAATATTTTGTTGTAAATCTGAAATAACTGATGAAGTTGTTGATGCTACCAATTTAGCTGAATCTATATTACTATTACCATTATAATAAAAATACCAAGTAAAAAATGCAAACCCGAATAAAAGATAGGATAAAGATCCTAATCTAAAAAATAAATAAATTGGTAAATAAATACAAACGCTAAAGAATATATTTAATGTATGAAATATAATTGCAAATAATATATTTAATGGAGTTTCAAAACTCCATGTTTCAACATTACAAGAGATAACCCCTTGATTATCATTAACTATTTTAAGGTTTGATTTATGATGGGAATGAGGATGATGAGAATGATGAGAATGACGTGAAACATGTAATGAATGATTATTATGTTTATGTTTATGATTATGATGTGTACCATAATTTGCAGATTGTGAACGTTGTAAATTTGAATTATTTGAAATAAAAATTTGTTGATTTTTCTTTGGATCAAATTTAACAATTTTTTGATTTTTACTTAATGTATCATTAATATCACGATCTAAAGTTAAAACACTTGAATCTACAATTGTATTTAATGATAATGCACTTTGTGATAATCTATTAACATATAAAGAATTAGTAAAAACATTTGTACCATTATTATTATTATTATTATTTATATTATTATTATTATTAGATATATTATTGTTTGAAATATTGCTAAAATTATTATTAGCAATATTATGAATATTATAAGGGGGTATAAAAGTTGAATCATGATCTAAAATCATTGATTGTGGTCTCGATTTTGAATGAGTTTGAATTGAAGAATCGGATAAAACCCTCTTTGAAGAATGAGATTTTGATTTTGATAATTGAAATGATCCAATATCAAAAGATTTTCTATTTGATTTAGTTGATAAATTTAAATGAGAATTTGTTGAATCTGATAATAAATTTGGGGAATTACTTCTTTTTGGAATTTTAATTAATGTACCTAAATTATCAACTGATCTTCTAGTAATATTATTTTTAATTTTATAAAATGGAGCTAAATTTTCTTTATCTTTAAAACTAGTCAAATTTGAAGCTGGTAAATTTTGAGCACTTCTTGAACGTGAAGTTGATAAATAAATTGGTGAATTATTTAATAAAATTTCATTTCTATCAGTTGGTGATAAATCAAATGAAACTGAATTTTTATTCTTTGGTGTTTTATTAGGTGAATTTAAATCATCAAAATAATTATTATTTCGTAAACTACTATGATGATGTAATATATTTAATTTATCATCATCTGATTCTGATAAAATTGAATTATTAGTAGAGTTAATAAAACTAAAATTACTAATACTATTTCTATTAGCATTATAATTAATATTACTATCATTTGTATTATTAAAATTATTATCATTTAAATGTTTATCATGTTTTGATATTCTTCTTTTCATTTTTTGAGATTTTTTTCTTATAAGAGTAAAAGGTCCAGTCATTTTATATATAATTTATCTATATATTATTTATAATTTTGATTTTATTATTATTTTTTTGGAATCAAGGTATATTAAAATGAACTAATATATATTTGTGATAAAAAAAAAAAGGAAGAGGAGAAGAAAAGAATAAGAGAAAGAAAACAAGATAGTAAAATGATTAAATAATAATAAAATGAAACAATATTAATGAATCTAGGATTGTTTGATTAACCCATTCACCAAGGTAAGAAGACTATAATATATAAAGCAAAAGTAATTTAACAAACACTTATTATAAATAAATACAAAGCGAAATAGGAAATTATATGTCGAAAGGTTAAAATGAAATAAAAAAAAAATAATGATGATATATATATATTTAAATATATATATATATATATATATATAAGGCTGTTAAACTGGTTGAAATACATGTTAACATAAAATTTATTGTTAATATGTGAAACGAAAATGACACAAAAAAAATAATAATAAAAATAATTTAATGTTTATTTTGTACAAAAATAGTAATTTTGGCGTGTTGCTATTATTAAATATTGAAAATTTTAAAAATTTCAGGGTTTATGTCATTGAAAAAAAAAAAAAAATAAAATAAATTAAATTAAATTAGCGGAACGAATGAACGACGGAACGAGAAGAGTAAAGCAAACAACAAACAACAAACAGCACTTTGCATTCGTCGATCGACCCAATCTGAATTTATAATTTATAATTTATAATTTATAATTTATAATTTATAATTTATAATTTATATATCAAATTAATTTACAACAAATAAATAAAGAGCTATTCCCACATTTCATTAAAACCCAAATTTTTATCAAATAACAATTGTTATAACTGTAATAAATAGTAATACTATTTATTCTATTACTAAGTTTTTTTTTATTATCAAATTTTAGTAATTTCTGTATTATAACAATTATTTAATTATAATACATAGCCTATATGTCTATAACAAATGCATGACTGACTGACTAACTACTGACTCTTTATGAAAGCCCCACATTCTTTGAATTTTAATCTGAATAAGTTGGAATATTTCACAAAAAAAGAAAAAAAAAATTATTTGTAAAAAAATATTAAAATATATATATTAAAGGATAATGACATTTCAAACTATACTTATATTAATCTCAACATAACGTAAATTCATTAAATATTTTAAATGTGATTACTAATAATCTATTCATTTATAAAAAATTGTTTAATATATACACTTTGTAATGTTTGTATTTTCTGCAAAAGAAAAATTGTTTTTCATATCTTCTTGTAAATTTGTGATTATTAGTTTAAATTTAGATGATAATTACTTTAAATGTTTCCAATTTACAATATTTAGAATTAATTAATTATATTCATATCAATAAAATGAATCAGTTCATGATGTTTTTCATTTTTATCTCAAATCGCGTTTTCACAATTAAAAAAATTTCCAATTTAGGTAAATGATTCGGTTTTCAACATGAATACTATTATAATCTTTGCTTTGCTAAATAAATAAATTAACATTTTAATTCATTTAAGGCATCAAAATGCTCAGCGATTCGTTTTTATTAAAAAAAATTGATAATTAACAATTGCAAATTTCCTTTTGCTTGACCGATATAAATTTTGGATGGTTTCTTTTACTCCCCTTTTTGCCCTTCTTTCCCTTTTTTGTTTGCTTTTTCTTTTTTTTTTATTTCCATTTTTACATAACTTTCAATTCTTTTATTAATAGTTTAAATAAAATATCAATTCTTTAATATATTTATGGATAATACTTCAATAATAATATCATCAACTGAAGAAAGTATTATAACAAATTCAAATCAGTTAAATACTCATTCACCAATTCCTAATTCAAATTCTATTACAAAAAGTTATGAGCATTATAACAATATATTATTAAATAATAATAATAATAATAATTCTAATTTATCACCAACTTTATCAAATCAAAGTTTTAATAATATTAAAAATATGGACATTTGGAATTCAAATAATTTAAATAATTTAAATAATTTAAATAATTTAAACAATTTAAATAATTTAAACAATTTAAATACTAATACTAATAGAAACATTAATACATCTTTATCAAATGATCCAATTTATAATTTAAATAATGATCCAAATTCTACTAATATTAATAATACAAATTTGAAAACTTTTAAATCAAATTATTCAAATGTTGAAATTGATCCTTTATCTTATCAAATGTTACAATTATCAACAAATGATTCAGTATCTCAATTGACGACCCCTTCATTGATTCAAAATACTTATTTTGGTAATTCAAATGTTAATTATAATCGTCAATTGAAAGATAATGTTATCAATAATAATAATAATAATAATAATAATAATAATAATAATAATAATAATAATAATAATAATATATCTACAAATAATACTAATACCAATAATACCAATAATAACGAAATTAATGATGATAATAATTGGACAAATAATAATAATAATAATAACAATAACGGTAATAATAACACTTACAATAATTTTTTACTTCAACAACAAAAAAATCACAACTCTTTTTCAAATTCATTTGTTCCAACTAATAATAATTTGAACAATAATTTTAATAAACTTTCCAATAAACAAATTCAAAATTCTAATAAACAATCCCAGAATTTGAGTTTAAGTAATAGTGATTTAAATAAACAAATTCATAATAGTAATACCAATAATAACAATAATTATATTTACTCTTCTAATAGTAATTTTAATAATGAGAATAGCTACATCAATAACAATAACAATAATAATAATAATAACAATAATAATAATAATAACAATTCAATGGGTTTTAATAAAAATTATAACAATTTTGATTCAAGAGTATTAAAATCAAACCAATTATCCAAGTTAAATGATATTGATCCATCTGAGATTGAAAACTATAAAACCAAAATTCAACTCAAAGACATTATTATTTCTAAACTTGAACTTGAATTGGAAAAATCAAAAGATTTTCAAAATACAATTTTAAAGACTCAAAATGAATCAAATTCAAATTTTGAAATCCCAAAAAACCATGAAGAATTATATCATAAATTGGTTGAAAAATGTAATTCAACTGAAGCAGAATTAGAAGATACAAAAATGAGATTAGAATCTTTAATTACTGCTATTTCAATGAATAATTCAAATAATTTAAATTCAAATTATAAAAATGGAAGATATGATGAGGAAGAAATTTCTCATAAAATCATCTCAAAATTAAAAATGTTAACTGAAGAAAATGATGAATTAGCTAGAATGGTTAGTTATGGTAAATCTAAAGAAAAAGATATTGAAATTGCATTATTAAGAAAACAAAATCATGATTTATTAGAAAAAATTTCAAAATTAGAAGCAAAATTGAACGATAAAAAATAATTATTTTACAATATTTATCAATTAGGATTTATTTAAATTTGTTCTATTTTTTTTTTTTTTTTTTTCAAAAATTTTTTATCTTTTACAAATCATAATAATAATGATTTTCATCTTAAACGTTATTATGTTTACTGAATAATAAAACATATAGTTTTAATTTTGTTGTTTTTTTTTTATATTTCATTCAGAGCTTTTTCTTCTCATTGTTGTTATTGTGTTGTTGATTTATTAACATCTATACCATTGCTTTATATACAGCTTTTGCAAATAATTTTTACTGTTTTTTTGATTTTTTATTTATTCGTTTCTTAGGTTTTCCTTTTCTTTTACTCAATAAAAATATATAAAGATTCAAATAAAAAAATACTTCATTACTCTATTTTACTTCAATAATCTATATTTTGAATATATAATCTATATAATAATATAACCAAAAAAAAAAAAAAAAAAAAAAAGAAAAAACACTACTATCTTTATAAATTATAAAAAATAGCTAATCATCCCTCTTATATATATATAAATATCCACTTCTTTCTATCTCTTTAATATTTTCTTTTGATGCTAAAACAACCTTTTCGTCGTTAAATAATACCCATTTCTTTTCCTTCTTACCCTCAATTTCAATCTCCTTCTTGATGAATGCAACATAATGCCCCGAGTGAACAGATGTACCTTTATGACAAATAACTCCCATTAATTCATACGTATAATTGTTATTAATACTTTCTAATTTCTTGAATAATTCTTCTCCATTGATATTTGCATTATCATCTGCTTGGATAACTTCAAGAACACCATCATCATCAGAATTATTAAACAACCATTCAACAGCTGCCTCAACATTACCATTATTCAAAATAAGTGCCTTTGTTGAAACATTTTCTGCGAATCCCATATTAGCCAAAGCTGATAGTTTTTCAGCATCGACATTTTTAGTATTTTTCTCATTTCCAACAACTTTCATATCAAATGGTTCATCAATTTTTGGGTCTTCAATGTGTTCAAATAACCAATTCATTGCAGGTTCTGCACCCATATTTCCTGTGGCATGTAATGCATGTTTTATACGATTTTCTGTAAATCCCATTTCGAATAAACTATTCATTACATTAGGATCAAATTCAATTTCTACATTTTTCTGATTATCATTAGTTTCATCATCATCAAGTAATTCTTCTTCACCATTTAAAAAACCCTTTCCCATATAATTTTGAAGATTTAACTTTTCTTCAAATTTAATTGGAACTGTAACTTTAACAGGAACCCAATTCTCAAGAATAATACGTTGTGGATTAATAACTAAATATTTAGGTGTTGTTTTAATACCTTCCTCTTTAGTCGCATTTTGTAATTCTCCACATTTTGGACATGAATATTGAAATTTGTCAAGTGAATTCCATTTTGATAAACTGGTTTCAATAGTTGTTTCTTTATAAATTTTTTCACCATTTTCATCGGTTTCAATCAATTCAATATCAATTGGGACGCTCACAAAATCAGTAATTTCTTTTTTTATTCTAACACCTTTACAATTCTCACATTGAATTTTATTTTCGATAATAAATTTTAGTGCTTCTGTTGGTGAATTTTCCAATTTTCCAAATACTTTTTTTTTCTCTAATCTATCAATCAAATAGAGCCAAAATTCAAATGCATCTTGTTGTTGCATAGTACTAAATTCCGTATGTCCTTCACCAATCAATGACTTAAAACCAGATGGTTTAATGCCTCGTTGATATTTAATAGTTTCTGTACTTAAATTATCAGGAACAGAATATCTGCCAGACAATAAACCATCTCCCAATTTAAACATTTGTGTTTCTAAATCTTCGTATGGTTTGAAATTACCTAGGATTTTATCTAATGGTATACCATCTGGATTAAAATATGCCTTTTGGAATGACTCCATACTAAATAAAACTTGCAAAACTGATGCTAAATAACATGAATTACCTAAGTTTTTGAAGCCTGTTAAACCTTTGCCAAATAAAGGATTTGGTTCCTCATCATTATCACCTTTCATATTAAAGTCCCATTTAATATTTTGTTCAATTTGTAATTCAGTTAAGGATTTTTCCGTCTTAGTAAAATTTGCAATATCAATACCAAACGTTTTTAATAAATTAACCAAATTTGGTACCTTAATTTCATCATCACAAGAGTAACAATAACAATCTGCAATATCAGATGATAATGAACCTAATTTAATTGCAATAGAATGATCAGGATGCTCCTTTTGATGTAACATAGCATGTGAATTACCTGGAACACCACCAAATTGACTTCTACCACATCCTAAATTACCACAATGTAAACAAATCCATAAATTTTCTGTTAAATCACAATTAGTACATTTTTTTAATTGTAGATCTGGAATCTTATTTTGAACTACATTTTGAGAATGTTTACATGGTTTTATTTCTAATTCCCATGATTTAATTTCCTCTTTTTTATCTGATGATGTTGTATTAATGATTGCATCTGCAGCTTGAATTACCTTTAATGGTAATTCATTGTTTGGATATTCAATGGTTCTATCAACTTTCTGATTATAAATAGAATATTCAGAGTCAAATAAATCATCATCAACTGTTTCTTTAATTTCAAGCTTGATCATTTTGTGAGGTTGATCTTCCCTTTTTTCTATTTTTCTCAATTTCTTATAATTTAAGAAAATGTCATGATTGTAAAATTCACTATGCATTTGTGTGTATTTAAACTCCCCTCTTGAAAATGCTTGATGACAAGTCATACAAATATCTAATCCAGGTTGATCTAATGCTGTATCAAAAGAAAACATGCAATCATCTTTGAAAACTTTACTAGATGAGGTCGGAACAACGATAGCTTGCAAATCAATCGGAAACTCTTCACTCATATTACTTGTTAAAATAAATAATCTATATAAGATACTATGTTCTTTGCTGATGTCAAAGAAAAAAGTTGTTCAATTGATATTGATGAAAGGGAGCTGAACTTTCATGAAGGCAACAAAGTTTATCTCGAAGACGTACTTTGAATTAATTAACATATAAAAGATTGACACATACTAAACTCGCTAACTTACGTAATATGTCTGGACTTTCGCAATCACATCATTTCAAAGAAACAAAAGTTAATTTTTCATTGAAATTTAAACTTTCAGCAAGTAAACATCAATATCTTCTATTTGTTAAGAGAACAAGAAAAGAATAAAAATATTTTTAGAATGTTAATTTGACATTTTGTTTTATATAATTTTTATCTAATGTATTTCTTAGCCATCCAAATACAATAATTAAAAAAAAAAGCAGTTTTATATTACATAGATTAAATCTCTTGGATATCATCGTTATCATCAGAATCCGAATTTGGTATTACAAATAGAACATCATCATCAGTACTCTCTGCTAAAAGAATTTCACTACCTTCGAAATCGCTAGGTAAACTATAGGTCTCATCATCTTGATTAACCATATTTGTGATTACTTTACTTACAGTTTTGTCTTCTGGTTTTTTTGATTGTGACAAAAGTTTATCATTTCTTTGTTCTTCTGTTTTTATAGGTATGAATTCAAAATCTTTTAATGTCTCTAAATCTGTATGTGCGTCATTTACTGAATCATCATCAGTTATGTTAATGACTTCCATAATTATTTTCGATTTCGTTAATTCGGCAGAATTAATATTGATTTCTGGCTTAGGATTTGTATGTTTGGAAGATTCTGTTCCGAATATTTTTTCCATAGAATTTTTTGAAAAAAAAGAATCATCAAAAAATGAAACTGACTCTTGCTGGTTTTCAGACTCATTCAATTTATCAACATCTTCATTCAATTTGTTTAGCTCATATTGCTTCTCCTCATTTGCGAACAGTTTTTCCATTGAATCAGTGGATGAGAATGTGTCATTTAATTTATAAAATTCATTTTCATTAATATTTTCATATGAATTAATTGTATGGTGTGAATTTAATTCATTTGATGGTCCTTGTGGAACTTCTGGTAGTCGTGTTATTTGATCCAATAAACTGATACCTCTACTAACAGCAAGTTTACTTTTGTTGAACTCTTTGCGTACTGGAAACAAAAAGCTCATTTCATGCTGACTGTTTAGTGTGCTTAAATCACTTATATCACTTAAATCTACTCTTTTTCCTTCATCATTTTCTGCTAAAAGTTGATTATCTGTTTTATTATGTTTTGTATTGGATGTTTTTCCTTCATCCGTTTCATCATTTTTTTTTACCTCAGCTTGTTCAATTTCATTATTTGATTGACCTGAATCAGACAGAATTTTTGATAAACTTTCTTTAGCGTCAAAAAAGTCACTACTTACATCGCATGTATTATTATTACCGATGCCGGAGGAACCTTGAAAGTTATCGTTTTCTATATTATTAGTTTCAATAAAAGAACTACCAATATAATCTGAATTATCTAGTACTCGAGAAACTTCCATATCTTCCTCGAATGGTTCAACTAAAATAGAATTAACATTTTTATTGTCAGCTTTCTCTGGCTTCATCTTTTTCCTCGGAGATGATGTAATATCGGATTCCTCAACATCATATGCAGTTCGTTTATTTGCTACAACGACATTGGCCCCTTTCAAATCTAATAATCCATTTTTACGCTCTATGATTTTTATAGGAGACTTTGAAGAGTTCGATAGTATGTCAAGAGTTGTTTTTTGTGTTGGAGTCCGTTTCTTTTTTGGTGTACGTTTTGGTGTACTTTTATTTGAATTCTTTTGTCGTACTTTCTCATTGTAAAGGGTAACAACCTTTCTTCCATATTTTTCTAGATCAAATAAATATGCTGCCATCCAAACGTGCAGATGTTTCTCTTCGATTTCATTAAGATTATTATCTAGAACTTTTTCATCCAAACTAAGAATATCTTTGAAAAATTGACGTGGTTTGAATTTAACTTGATACATCGTCTGTTCAAAATCGTTATTTTCACATTTTATGGGGAGAATCTTTTCTTCTTTTATAAATATATCATTAGATTGTAAAGAAAGTTTATCAAAATTAACTAACGCTTTCCAAACATAACATTTTCCCAATGATTCAGCCAAAAATTCATATCCTTCCTTTGCAGCCTTACCTGTTTTAGTTAAAAGCAATAAATCGTCATAATTTATACCTGTGAACCAATGAAAAGAATCATATGTAATATTTAGGTTATCATTGCTGATTTGATTTTTAAATATTGAATAACCCAAAGAGTTTTTTAAATCATTACCACGGTGAATAATATACTGGTTTTCAAATTCAATCGATTTAATACTCAAAGGTTGTGGCAAATTCGGTAAATACAAACTATTCTTTAATATACCTGAGGATTCATTTATATTGGTATCGTAGACATCGAATTTAAATAAGTATTTGGCAAAATAAGGATAGTAATGACTTGCAATTATTTTATCATTTGGTAATTCGACATCTAAACTATGTATTCTTCCAAAATAAGCTCTACCATTACTTTTTATATGCTGCTTTAAACTAGTTTTGTATTCTTCTAATAAATTTATTCGTTCACTATGTGAGTGGGGCATCTTACCTTTGACATAATCTTTGAAGTCACTTACATATATTTTTTTAAAATTTTCAACAACATCAAAATCAGAACTTTTGTTAGTAACTAGTGCCCACGATTTTTTAATACCTAAGCCTTTTACTCCACTGGAATAATCATCTCCTTGAAAACATGCAATAAACATTATTTTATCTGAATCAAGATCTAATTCATTTAGAATATCACCATTAACAGGAGTTACAAAATAATCCTTATTATTTTTTATTCCTTTTGTATATGTATTTGGTTTATCGTTTAAGTTCCTAGAAAAGTTTCTTAAAATAGTTTTAGCACCGTAAGCAAATGCGTCTGCATCATTTGAGATAATTGCATCTATTATATTGGCTTGATTTAATCTAGCAAGTTCTATCTCAGCATCACCTGGTGCATGAATATAACTAATATTCCATGATTCAAGTAATTTAGTTAACGATGTAATTAATTTGCCCTTCATTATATGCTCATTATTTTTTATCAATTCTAAATCTTTCATGTATTTATCTTCAAATAAGATATTAGTATTATTTATAATTGCATCAGTTTTCCATCGTTGTTTATCCATTTTAATTTTGCCATCAAATACAATCACGAAATTCAATGGTAAAGCAATTAAATATCTTAATTTGCTTGCAATTCCGGAAACTACGATTGAAATTTTAGCATTATCTTCAGGAAATCCCGTTAAATTTTCTGCAAATTGAGAATGTTCAAAGATCCATTGAAAAATATCAATTCCAACAGTTAAAAATCGTTGATGATTTTTAAAATGATTATGAACGTAATCTGTAAAATTTAATCTGTATTTCTCAAGGGGATGCCTTGAATTGACTTCATCCCAAAATCCTTCTATCGTCATACTAATCTTTTCACTTCCTTTATTATTATTAACTGATAATATAAAGATTGAAAGATATATTTCAAGAAACACTGATGATTAGTATTAAATTTCATGTTCATCTTCTTTGCTGAAAGTAAATAATATATCTACAATGCACAGCCTTAGTATATGTTTACTTTTCACTGTTTCATTTATTTTCTATATTTTTTTTTTCTTTTTTTTCCTCCACAACAAGAAAATAACAATAGTCGTCGTGTCGTATCTTATCAAAATTTCGAAAACTTTTTACAGCATTACGAAATATCTTCTTTATCAAACATTCATTTATTTTTATATTTTTTTGTAGATTTATAAATATTGATATATAATTTTAGGAATATTTACATTACTTCACTAATCACATTAGCTGCTTCTCTATATGTCTCTAATAATTTTTCACATTTCTCCCTTTCTTGGATCAGTGCCTTATCTTCATATAATAATTCATCAAATAAGGTTTCTTTATATAATTTTTGCACTAATTGATTCTGTACGCCCTCTTTACAGTAATTTACAAGCAGACACATAATAGCTTTTGGAACTTGATCTCTGATTGTTTCTCTGACAATTGAAAAATATGATGCTATTAATCTACGAATTAATTCACATTCAAGTTGTTCTCTTTCCGTCAGTTCTTCTTCATCTAAATGGAAATGATCTAATTGATTTTGTAATGAAGTATCTGTTGGTAAATTAAATTTTAATTCACTACTTTCAGTTTCTGTTGGATAACTGAAAGGTGTAATTTTATTATTATCAGGTTTTCCTTGTTCATCCTTTTTACCAAAGAAATAATTTAAAAAGTTTTCTTTATCTGGTTTGGATTCTGAGTTAGCAGTCATGTTTGAAGTTAAACCAGATGTTCCAGAATTTGTGGAAACATTAGAATTTTCTTTCAATTCATCTAAAATTGAAGTTTCTTTATTATTTGATTTTGATAATAAATCTTTTGAATCATTAGGTACATTACCATTACTTGTTTTATTTGTAACTGCTAATTTTTTAGCAGCATCATTTTTCTGTTGAATTTGAATTTTAATTTCATTTTGCTTTTGTTTTTGTCTTTCTTCTACAACACTTGCCATTGCATTTGCGGCACCTACAAAATTTGGATGATTTGTATTAATATATGAACGATTAATTTCAATTAAACTTTCAACATATTTTGTAGTTGGACCTAATCTTTCCCTTAATAATTCAGAAACTACTTCAATTAATTTAGAATGTAATTTTGGATATCTTGATAATTCTTGACTACCACAATTATGACATATTTTCATTAATTCTTCATAAACTAATTCAACACATCTATGTGAGGGACCTTCAAGTAATTGAATTTGTGGTTTAACTAATAAATCAAATGCTAATTCAGGTACAAATAATGAAGGTCTTGGACCAGTTGAATTTCTTATTGCAGTTCTAATATCAGTTACAGTTAAATTTTGTAATGGATTAATTGATAATAATGAATTACCTAAAACTTCATTATAAATATAATAAATTCTTGCACCACCACATAATTCTTTTGTTGAAATTTCACTCGAATTACCTTCAATTGAATTCATAAAATTAGTTGCAAATTTATTCATTAATTGTAATATTAAACCACTTCTATTCTCTTTTGAAACAATATTTGAATCACCATAAGAAGCTAATTCTTGTTCTGTTTGTCCCATAAGTGTATTTAATTTTGCTTTAATATCAGGTAATCTTTCTCTAATATGATTCATTAATGTTTTATTTAAAGTTTTAGCTAAATATTCAGTACCACATCTTGAAGCTATTGTTTTATAAGCAGGATGAGAATTAAAAAATTCCATTTCAGCAGCTAATGAATCATCTAATGATTTTCTTGTCATAATATCTTGTTGTGATCTATTAACAACACCTATAAATCCTAATTTAAGTGGATATACTTTACCAGTTAAAATATCTAAAGCATTTGTACCATGATCCATTAAATCTAATTTTGATAATATACCAATTGTTCTTTTACCTTGAGGATCAACTTGTCTAGCTAATTTTAAAGCTTCTGAATTAACTAAATCTTGATTTGCAGGAGTAACAGCTAAAATAATTGAATTTGGTTTTGAAATATATTCTAAAAGTAAATTTTTAATTTGTCTTTCAATATCAGCAGGTTGATCAGCAATTGGAATTTTAGTTAAACCTGGTAAATCAACAAGGGTTAAATTTAAAACATTTGGTGAATAAATTTTTAAATTAATTGGAATTCTACTAATACCTTTATTTTTACCTGCAATTCTTGATGTTTCATTTTCAATTTCTTTTCTAATATTTTCAAAATTATAAAATCTTTTACCTGGAATATGTAAAAATTCACCCCATTCTACATATTTATTATTTGAAGTTGATTCATTACCATTTAAAACAGTTGAACTTGATTGATTTCTTAAATGTTGTTCTAAAGTCATTTCAGTTGGATCTGATTCATCTGATAAATAATCAGTTCTACTTAATAAAGGATCATTATCATCAATATGAATTAATTGTAATACTAATGGTCTTCTTGTTACAATACCTGTACCTCTTGGTAAGAAATCTTTTCCAACAATATTTTCTAAAACAGATGATTTACCTGCAGATTGTGAACCAATAACCGTTAATAATGGTAAATCTAAATCCGTTAGGGACGTGTTGGTTACAATATCTTGAAGTTTATTAACGACTGGAATCAATTCTTGTAACGCACTCATTGAAAAGAATGATTATAATGATAATGGTGTTGATTATAGGTTGGAGTAAATGGGGAAGATATGAAAAGGAGGCGTAGAAAAAGAAAGAGGGACTTATGAAGTCAAGTAAAGGAGAAATCAATTTTGGATGTAAATAAAATATTGACGTATGAAAATAGTGTTGATCTAATATTTTCTATTAACTTGTTAAATAAAAACAGTGAGGGCAAAACTCACCAATAAATTTTAAAGTGGAGAAGAAACTGAGCAAGTGAAAAAATTAAAAAAAAAAAAATAAAATATTATAAAAATGTACCAGCCACTGCACGTGACAAGTGTGGCGCATTGTAAACACCCACTCAAATATTTATCAAAACATATAATAATAAACCTACTGTATTCTTATTTCCTGATCTATTAATAAAAAAACACTTTTATTATACGTAAAATTGTTCATAACTTTACTTTCTTTCTTTTTTTAACACATAGTAAGTTATTAACTTTTATTTCTTTTGGAATTGTATCATCAAATTTTCTTTTACTATCAGTAAACTCACATTTTCCTTCAATATTTAAACGCTTAATTTCATTAATTTCAATCAATTCATCATATAATAAACCCCAATCACTTTTATCTGAGTAATCTTTGGATAGTATTAATTCTATTACATGTTTAAAAAGTTTTGATTTGAGAATGTTAAAATCTTCATTGTTATATGATATATGATTTTCAGTAACAATTCCTGATACTCCAATTAATCCAACAATTGCACCAAAACTAAATTCTTGACGAATTGCAAGTTCTTGCCAATATTGTTCACATTTAACTTTTTTTGATCGACCTTCCACAACTAAATGCTCTAAAAATCTCCCCTTTGGATCATCAGGAAGTAGTGGAATATTATATATTGCAAGTTGCATATCATCTACCTTATCATCTTTAGTATATACATCACCAACAATCCAATTATCCGAAGGGAAATATTTTCTTATTTCTCTATTTTCAGAATTTAAAATATTGAGAAATTTTTTACAATTATTCCAATCGTTAACTAAATTATCAATATTTTTGAGCCACCATTTCAATAATAATCTACCATCAAGGATATGTTTATCCTTGTTTTTCATAGATTCTGGAAACAAATATTGTCCCTCTGATCTAGTGAATAGTACCAATTTTGTAACTATATTTTGATTTTTCAACAAATTCACATCCATTCCTAATGATTTTAAATAATCAATTGTATTTAAAGAATTAGATGATAATGAAATATGTTCATCATTTACTCCAGATGCACATTTCTCCAAAATATGAAGTTTATATTGTGTTTCTGAAAAAAATATATTATGATCTTTAATTTCTTTATTATTATTATTATTATTATTATTATTATTATTGTTATTATTATTATTATTATTATTATTATTATTATTATTATTATTATTATTGTTGTTGTTGTTCTGTTGACTAATATGATTATCAAAATTTTTGAATTTTAATTTGGAAATTAATACATCAATTGGAATCCCACTAATCCATTTTAGATACTCAGTGACAAATTTACCAACATTTACATCTTTAGATCCTGGTAGTCCAGTTGTATCAGCTTTACTAACATAAATCAATTTTTCAACTCTTTTTTTATAAAATGTACAATATGTAAGTACTTCTATTGCTAAAAGTGGTGTTTTATCTGCTGTAAATAAAATACAAAAGTGTGTAGTCTTAGTAACTAATATAGGTTTCTTATTTTTTGGTTTATATATAACTGGAACTGATTGCTTTGTAGTCATAAAATTGAATATTATATATTTATGTGATAATTTCAAATATTTTGCAAGTATTAAATCAAGAGTTCCGCATTCATTTTTGTTTACATCATTATTAATTATTACTGCCATTCTATTGCAGTTTAGAATATATTAAAATAAAATATAATTTAATAAAATTGTTATATTTTTTTTATTCAAAGTTTATCATCTAGTCAATAAAATGTGCTAAAATTAAAACTTGCGTAATATGAGAATCTTAAAAAGATAAATTAGATATGTTATAGCGCTGTTATTTTATACCCGCTATAATTGGTATAATAAATGTACAATAAATAAAGAATGTATTTAATGTCCTATATAAGTTGTACTATCTAAAATATATGTATCTATTGATACCTATATTTTGTCTATGTTTTTTTCTATATATATCTATATGAAGATAAAAGGTAATAACTAAAGTAATAAGTGAAGGAAAAATGGAGGAGAGCGTTTTCTCTGTCTATTTGAATATTCATTCTCATAATAATGTTAATAATAAATAAACCTTTAAGTATGTGTAAAACCGCACATCCTTAACAAGATAATGATATTACATAAGCAAACTGCTATAACATATTAATTTTATTAAATTAAACATACATATAATTTGGAAAGTTATTACATTGCATAATAAACAAAAACATATATAAGCCTTAGATATTAGTGATTAGTTATTAAATTGAGTCTATATATCAAACATGATTAAGCGTCTTCATATTCTTCAGGATAGAAAATTAATCTTTCAATACCTTCCTTAGTAAGTATAATCATTCTAATAACACCACCAGAAGAACCATCCCATCTGATTGCTTGTGATAACGAAGATTTGATAAAATTTATTGTTTCATCTTTACTCATATCTTTCTTAAAATTTTTTTTACAGTAACCATAAATGAAGGCAGAACCAGAACCTGCAATGATATAATCTTGTTTATGAAGTGAACCACCAATTGGTATATTATAAACTTCACCACCTTTCTTTTCATCATAACCAGCACATATAATACCTGCACTTAAATTATCTTTATTATTGTAACATATTTCTTGGAATATTGAAGCAGCTAAATGTGGAGTTGGATTTTTCCCATTTGTAGCTTTGTATAAATCAAGATGATATTTCACTATATCGGCAACAGCTTGTGTATCTGCAGCTGATCCTGATCTACAACACCATATTTTACCTTGAATTTGGGTTAATTTATCCGTTACTCTGTTTGCAATATATGTTCCTGTTGTTGTTCTTGAATCTGCACCTAAAATAACACCGTCTTTAAATGTTACTGCCATAATGGAAGTACCCATTGAGACTTCCCCCTTCTTTAAATGGGTAATATCAACATTGATTGAGTCCATCATATTGCTAATTTAGTCTTGTTTATATTATTCAATGAATAACTAATACAATATCCAATGTTATATCTTTATCAATTGATCCAAATAACAGACGTATTTTGCCATCCAGTATTATCTACGCCAGGGCAACTTTTAAACTGTGAAAATCAAATCGAATTTACACCATAATAAATATTTTAGTGTATGTAAGTGATTGGTGTACGGGTGTTTACTATATTTTCTCAATTTTTCCTATTTTTTTTCTTTTTTTTTTTTTTCATGAAATTTTTAAAATTTTTCAATGTTTTCTCAATCTTTTATGGAAACAAGTTGATAAAATAATCAATCACTTTGATTGATATATATTTGTTAGTAACTATTATGTACATGAATTTAATGAATATTTTTTACTATATATAATATACATTTTCCTAAGTTAAATAAAAATGTCTCATTTACATATAGATCTTTCACAGTTACCATCTATTGAAAACCCATGGGGTCCAAGTGGTTCTACACCAGAATCACTTCAATTTAATGGTGTTCCATATGCCCCATTTATTAAAAGTGATAAATTAGGTAAAATTGCTGATTGGCAATCAGCAAAGGAAGAGGAGCAAGTTCCTTTAAAAAATAATAATTTACAAAAAAAGAGAGATTTATATCATGCTTATGGTGCATCAGCTGCAAAATTATTTGGTGCAGAAACTGAAGAAAAAGGTTTTTCACTTGTTGAAAGTACAACTTCTTCAAGTTCAAACAAACAAGCAGTCCTTAACGGTCATAGAAAACGTCATTTCCAAAATCAAACAGGTAAAAAGCAAAACAATAATGGTCCTATTTCTCAAGTTCAAACTTCAAAGAAAAAAACAGGTACAGCACCATCAACAAAGAAACAACCAATTACCAAAAATGCAGCTAAATGGGGTAATGCTAAAAAATGGGGTAATAATAAATGGAATAATGAAGAAACTAAACTAAAAGAATCTTCAATTGTTGTTGAAGAAGATTGGGTATCTGTTGCTGAAATTGAATTTAGTAAATTAACAAAATTAAATTTAGATGTTTCAAAACCAGAAACTATTTCTTTAGATGGTACAATTCATCAATACTTAAAGAAATATGAAAATACTACTCCAACTGTCTTAGAATATGTTCTTCAAACCGAATATAATCAAACTACAAGTGACGATCCATTAATGAAGGATTATGCTAAATCAGATACAGCAAAAGTTTTCATTACTGATGCAATAATTGCTCAATTAATGTGTACTCCAAGATCTTCTGTATCATGGGATGTTATAGTTACAAAGAAAGATGGAAAAATATTTTTTGATAAACGTGAGAATACATTTACCTTACCAGTTAATGAAAACTCAAATTTAACAGAAGTAAAAGAATCAGATATTAATCATCCATCTAAATTAGAATTAGAAGATGCTGAAACTTCTAATGCATTTATTAAAGGTTCCTTAGCTAAAAATTCTGTGAAATTAAGTGAAAGATCACCAATTTCAGAATCATCAGCAATTCCAAGAGGTTATAAATATGTTAAATTCAATCTACCAAATGGTGCTTCAACAACTGAAGATTCACAAGATTCCATTCCAATTATTGTTCGTGTTGGTTTAGATGCATACACATATACTGCATCATCAAATGTTGCACTCCATACATTACTCCAATTCGAATCCAATGATTGGAGAACTAGATTTAATGGTGGTGCACAAGGTAATATTTTCGTTGATGAAGTTAAGAAAAACAATAATAAACTTTCACAATGGGCTACAGAATGTGTTCTTGGTGGTGTTAATCAAATGAAACTTGGTTTTGTTACAAGAGTTGATCCAAAATCCAATACTTCACATTTGGTTGCCGGTACAATGACCTCAAACATTGATATTTTATGTCAACAACTTAAATTATCCATCAACAATGGTTGGGGTATTGTTAAATCATTTATTGATATAATTGAACATGAAGGTGGTGAAGAAAATTATAGATTTGTTATTTTCAAAACTCCAAATTCACAAAAAGTTATTATTTACAAGGTTCCTTTCGATTCCTTCGAATTCTAATAATATAAACCGATTTTTATTTTGTAATATACATAGACTTATTTATAAAATATATATTCTGTTCCTCTATTTCAATCTTTTCCTAAATTTCAATGATTTCACCGTTTTTAACTGGGGTGGTTGTTTGATCACTTTCAATACTACTATCAAAGATTGAGTTATCTTCAGTTATATTATTATTATCTTCTTGAGATTCTTCAACAATAGCAAGATTATATTCTTGATTCTTAGGTGGTGAACGTAATAATTTATATCTTAATAATCTTTCTTCCAGATTTTTTTTTCTAACCCTTTCCGCAGAGGTAAAAATATTACTATTTTCTGAATTAAATGAAACAGATATATTGGATAATCTACTACTGGACTTTCTTATTGTTGGAGTACGAAACCGTGTTGGAGTTAAACTTCCCTGCTCAAAAATATTGTTTTCATTATTGTTTAATTGCTGTTCAATATGATATTTTGATGACTCACTTGTTAAAACAGATTGCATAGTAGATTGATAATTTGGCCTATAAGCCGGTGATCCTCTTGCACGTGGAGCCAAATCAATATATGGATTCAACTCTGGAAGTATATTTGAACCTTTTATGTTGTTATTTCCCGTACGAGTGGTCGGAGTGGGTGATTGCCTAGAGGTCATTTTCAATTTCCACAAATCAAAAAATGTTTTGGTTTTAATTTTATTCCATCTTTTCTTGAAATTATCTGCATTTGTTAGATCAGTTTTAACTTTAATCATTCTAAGTTGAAACTTTGATAATATTCGTGTTAAAAGCTCTACGTTATCAGTGTCTCTTTTGGTGTTTAAAATATTTTGTAATTCTAATACTTTATCAAATTTAACAAGCCAAATCTCAAAATATATATGTTTCAAACCAGACTCATAAAATTGATCTGCTTGAATATTTTGGAAGTCATATTTTTGTATCCCAAGCATCAGTTTATATAAATACTTTTTTTGAATGTAAGTTTGAAAAATATGTTCACGGCTCTTAAGTTCTGATTTTTTCAATTGTGCCTCATAAAATTCTGATTTTATAGTTTCAAATATATATTTGAGTAGAATTAAATTTCTTCTTGAACCTTTCTGTTCGTCAAATTCAATTGCTAAAATTTTATTTTTTTCTGTTTTTTTGCATAAAGTTTTCCAGAAATCAAAATAAGTTGCAGTTTTGATGATAGCAAAAGAGCTTTCACAATCAAACAGCCTTTTTTGTATACTACTTGATTTATGAAACCATTTTATAAAATATGTTGTCAATAAATATTCATTTGTTTTTCTTTGATTTTCCACTTCAATTAATTTCAATCTCCAGAGTCTCATGCATTCCTGCAAAATATTCTCAGCTTGTTTTTGCTGGAACATATTTCTTTTCAATTTTAAACACCAAACACTCATTATTTTTTTCAAAAGATTGGCACTATAAAAATCACTAGCTTTTTTACTCATTTGATAAATATTATTCCATTTTCCTAAATAGCAAAGTGCTAATTGGTAATTTGACTTGTATATAAAACGGTTTTCTGAATCAATTAATTTTTTCAGTTTATACCAATGTTCAAAATTCACCCTTAAAACTATTTTTTTGGATTGAAGATAAAATCTTTTTTCTCTTTTTATTAGAGCAACATGATTTTTCCATTCTTCAAAGTACAATTTCAGCGGAAATTGATATTCTAGTTGTTGCATTTTGCTTATTTTATTCAAAGAGTTCTTAGCTTTATGTTTCCATATTTTAAAATACAACTTAGTCAAATTTTTTTGCTGTATTTCATTGGCTTTTAGGTCATTATATTTAATTTGCCTGTATATTGAAAGCAATAAACCAAAATATAAATTACGTTTTTTTGCTTCAAACACACTTATTGTTTGTGTGAATCTGCATTGTTTAGAAATTATCCATATATTTAAATATTTTCTTCCTGTTTTCATATCGTAATACTTTACAGCTTTATTCATTTCTTCTTGCTTAATCAATAAAATTTCTTTCCATTTTGAAAAATATTTCCTTAAGTATTTAATACCTGCTCTTTGCTCCCTATTCCTCAAAATTAGAATTTTTTCTTTCCATAAACTGAAACATTCTTTTTTTAATTTCATTTTTTTCAGTTCATCAGTATTTATCGTTTCAAGTTGTATAGCTTTTTGTGTTTTCTTTTTCCATGCATCAAGATATCTTTTTAAAATATATGTTTGATATTGCTCATTTCTTTCATTTAATGATAGTTTCAAGGCTAATTTGTATTTCCATTGATCAAAATACGTCTCACATAATCTTATATTCTCTTTTACCATATATAATGCCATTCTCATATGAACTGTAGGGAATTGTGTTCCATTATATGTGTATGGCATTGCTGTTGGTATAAGTGATAGATCACATAATTTTGTGATGAAACTGTTAGTATCAATCTTTTTTTCTACCCATAAAATAGCAACTTTTTTAATCATAGTAATATATAAATCAGATTCAATATTATCATAATCATCTTCCCTCAAAGATTCGCAATAATATTTTATAATTTCCGGGAACCATTTCATGGTTATTGGCATATCATCTTCATTTGTACTTTTACTACGTGTTACTTCATCTAAAATGTTTATTAATAATTTACAGTTTAATTTTGCTAATAAAGCAAAACTATCATCAAGATTTTCAATTTTTAGTATATCCGACTTAATATCACTTGTTATGCTCTGTAATTCTTTATTTCTGTATATTGGTTTTAATATAGGTAAAATAGGATTGTGTTTATAAAAATCATCAACCTCATCAACAATATTGAGATGATTTTCAAATGATCGCTTTATCAAAGTTGTTATTTGACTTTGAAATTTTATTATAATTGGAAGATCAAAAAAGTAAGCAACATTGTATTTTTCCTTAAAAAGTTCAATGACTTTTGATGTAGCATCTTCTATAGTATATGAATCATCAGCAAAAAGTGATTGCAAACATTCGATGTAACAAGATTGAAAAATATTATTATTACATTTTATGGATATACTTAACTCTGATTTAGTATTTAAAACATCATTACAGATGTACGTTGATATCTTATTGGCTAACGAGTCTTCATTAAATATATCTTCCAAAATAATATGATGTTTAAAGAGAATATATCTCAATTTGTTCAGAATGGAAAGCTTAAAACTTATTGATGTTTCATTTGAATTTTCAGTTTATTCTTCTTCTAGTAATTCTACTATTTTTAGGGATTGATGAGAAGAACCAATTCCATTGTGTGCATTGCTTCGTGAGCTGGAAAGATTTGGCCCAAAATATGCAAAACCAGAAAAACTTGAATTTTCATTCTCAAATGTAAGTTCAAAATATTCATAATTATATGAATCAAATTGTGATTCATCTATCCCTAATAATAATTGCCATAAGGACTTAATTCTTTCAAGTAATTTTCTATCTGGTATATCATCGGGTGATAAAAATTTGTCACAATCATGAATCTCATTGATTACATTTCCAATTATGTCTAATATTGACGACATCAAAAATCCTAAATGGTTTCAACCCGATGGTTTATTATTTTCGATACACAACAAGAACTACAAACCAAAGGAATATACGTAAACACAATATACAGTTCATGTTGAATTTACCGACATGAAATAACCATGCCTCTATCTATCTTTTTGCAGGGATGAAACAATATTGCTTGCGAGGGAAATTTTTATTTACTCACAATCGGTTATCAAAAAAAAAAAGAACATTGGAATCAGCAATGTCCAACTATTATATGAATAAGATTTAACATTCTACATAATTTAATATTACATTTCTATTTAGTCATCATTATGGATCATGATGTCGAATGGCCTGTAGGCCTCCTGAAATTTAGTTTTCTGTATATTTTCTTCTTCGGTAGTCTCAGTACATTTGTCCCATCGTATTCTATTTTTCAAATTTAACAAAACGGCCATAACTTTTCTTGGAAATTGAGCATCAAAATATCTATCTTCATCATTTCCTAATTTAATAACATATTTGGTAACGCCAAACTTTTCATATAACGTAAACATCACATAATCTTCTGAATTAATAGTTTCATATAAATCTGTCATATCTGAAGACTCCTGGTATTTCTTATATTCTAAACGTTCAGGATACATTTTCCTATCATACTTTATTTGATTTTTTAGCGTTTTCTCAAAATAAGGTATAGTATTGTTGTGAATTGGTACAAACTGCAAATGACAATGAACACTACGTAATCTAGAAATTTCCCAAAATACTATTGAATAATCACCAAGTTTTTTAAACATTTTTGCCAAGCTTCTCTGAAATTTATTAATTTCTAAATAAATATCAGAATTTTGAACTTTACAATCTGGTTGTTTCTCATTTACATATTTACGTAATGTTGGATAATGTTCAATTGGCACAATCATACCATGACCTGAAAATCCAAGTGGTTTTTTAAGTGTTAAAGGTCCCTTTGAAATTGTCAAATAACATAGATTAGCAACTGATATCACCATATGGAGTTCGAAAGAAGGATTTGCCAAGCATAAAAAACATGATGATGGTGTAACTTCAGTTGCTTTTAATTTTGACTTTTTATTTGAATTATTCAAACCAGATAAGCTTTCCATTGGTCTTTTTGGTATGTTAGAGGTAGATAAAACAATTGGAGATGTTCCAATTTTGATGTTTTGATTTGTATTCAAATCATCATCTGAATCAATATTAATATTGAATGCATACCACCATCTACCTTCATTCATTGTTGCTAAACTAACAAATCTAGTTATTTTATCATAAATTTTATAAGCTTCTCTTTCAAAGAATTTTCCCTTTATTGTTCCACCAGCAGAAAACCAATATCTTGGCTTAACTGTATTGATTAGAACATCAAGTTTTTTATCACCTGAAAGAATATTTTTCTCTTCTTTAGCAATAGCTTCAGGCCATTGGTATGTTATCAGTATATCTATATCGTGTTGATCTTTAAATTTGTTATGAATATTTTCGCCATTTATATCTTGAGTATGCCCTGAGATGAAACCAATTTTTAAACCTGAAACCAATTTTAAGATTCCAATTTCACCAAGATAATGAAAATTGGGGTTTAATCCTTCTAGTTGTTCAGTACTGATTTTATTTTCACCTGAAGTAAAATAAATCGGTATATCTGGTGTTAATAATTGTACATCTTGTTCTGAGTTACCAAGTACATCACCTAGGAAAATTGAGAAAGCAAACGGCCCAGCTTTTTTGTTTTGTAGGTTCACAATTTGAACAGCTTTTTCAAGGTTTGATGAAATTGGATTCAAAACTAGAACCTTCAATTTCCCCTCACTCATTGTTATTATAATAAATTTTAAGAAAGTTAGAAGTGAATGATAGTCTTAACAAAAGAAGATACAATAAAAAAATTGATATGATATTTCAATCAAAAAAAATAATAAAAAAAAATAATAAATAATAAGCGATATAAAATTTCACATCCACGAGTTTTCTTAAAAAAGGCCTAGTCAAATAAAAAAGTTATACTTATTTATGGTATAAAAACGAATGTTAATATAGTAATAGAAATAATATATAAACAAATTAAAAAATAAAAATAAATAAAAATGCAAATAAACGAAATTTCTGTAATTATGACCATAACATGATATGTATAATCATGTCAGGATGGTAAAGTAAAAGATAAAAGGGTGTTATTAGCTTAGTACAAGGTGCTGAAAGGAGAATTGTAACGACCATGTGAGTTTCTATCATTGGTATTACCATTTAGCATTATTGGAGCTAGAATATTATTTGGATCTGTTCCTGGGTTTCCTTTATGTTTGAAAGTAAATCCAACAAAATTTTTTTGATCTGCTCTGACACTGTTTTGTGCAATACGTTCATCATGTTCTCTTTTGGCAATGACATCTTTATATTTAGCCATGTCGGCTTCGTTTTCAAAATCATCAAAGTATCCAGCATCTTCTTCGTTATCTAATTGAGGAATGAATGGTGGAACGGTTTCTCTTAAGTTGTCCCAATTATGAATTTCTGAAAAATATGGCATCTCAATAACTTGCTTAAAAGATCTCAACCTGTCGTTGGGTGACGCAATTAATCTTGTAATCAATTGCCATGTTCTATCACTAAAAACGTATCTACCATCATCATAACGTGGTCTTCTTAAAACATGTTTCCATCTCTTCAAATTTGCATAAGTTTCATCAGAAGAACTTCCAGAAAATGGTGTGTAACCAACAATTGTTTCAAATAACATACAACCTAATGACCAATAATCAACTGTATAATCATATGGTTTTCCTTCCAGTACTTCAAGTGCCATATAATCTGGAGATCCAACAATTGAATGAGCATAATGGATATCTTTTGCACGTAATGAACGATACATTTTTTGACGTTCACTAACAGATCTTTCCTTAGGTTTATATTCCAAATCCTTGACTTGATTTAATCTAAGTTTCATTGATTCAATTCTATCAGTTGAGACAGAACCTGCAGCAAGACCAAAATCTGTTAACTTGATATGACCTTTTGCATCAATCAAGAAATTTTCTGGTTTTAAGTCTCTATGCGTGAAACCTAATTGGTGTAATGCATTAACAGCAGCAAACATTTCAGAAATATAAAATCTAGCGTGATGAGGATTTAAGTAACCAGCATTGTTTAATAATGTACGAAAATCACCACCAGGAACAAATTCCATAGCCATATAAAGGCTTTCAGTATCTTGAAATGCATAATAAAGTTTTACCAACCATTCAGATCGTGTATTAGTCAAAATATCTCTTTCAGTTAAAACATGTCTAGTTTCATCCGTTCTGCTTAAAAGTTTTTTGTTTAAAACCTTCAAAGCACAAATTTCTTTGGTATCCTTCTTTCTAGCCAGAAAAACTTGACCATAACCACCTTGTCCAACTTGGGTAATAATATCAAAATCTTTATGCTTTGGCTTAATACGTCTTTTTCTTAAAAATGCACGTTCACGTCCAATATAATTTCTCCATTGAATTGATCTTTCTTCTTGAGGTAATTTACTCAGTGAATTTTCAACTTGTTGAATTCTTTGTTGTCTACTAATTACATAATCAAACATATCACAATAATAATCTAAAAAGTACATTTGGCATACTGTAACTAACCTCTTGGTCTTAGGTGAATTTGCTTTGGAGTAAAATGTTCTGTCAAGTCTTGAAGTCTGGAATAAATTATTAGGTCTTAATGAACGATACTTACTTGGAGAAGAATTTGGAGTATTTTCTTTGTTACTTATACCATAGTTCATTGGTGATGATTGAGCGTATTGTTGTTGTTGTTGTTGATGATGAGGACTTCTTTCTGGAGAACATATTTGCATGAATGAATCATCTGCATATCCATTATTTTTTTGTGGGGTTGCTGGAGTTCCAACATTTAAACTTTCAACATCCCTTGATAAGTCATCCATGTATTCGGAATCATCCTTTGAAGCACGACTGAATATTCCGTTCATTAATGCCATATTTGATGATCAATTTATCTTATATGATTAACTTAGCTATATGGTAACAAGTATATATGTTATTGATAGAGATACTTTTACCAATAAAAGAAAAACTTTCAAAAAATAATGTAGAATAAATGATGAGGAGGAACAAAGAACAGATAATAAATCAAGCCTTTCAATTGATGAATATATTACAAACTATTAAAAGAACAAAATTATATAAATTTGTTAATACAAACAACATAAAAATATTGAAAGAATGTAATCCTCACTTTCCTATTTGGGTAATTTTTGGTGTTTATATTTTTCCATATTCGCTTAATTAAAAAAAAAAATATGTTTTTCTTTTTCTCTACATGTATTATTTTGATCAAGCATGTAATTTATTACCAAATTTATATATCTAATAATTCACACTATGATGATAAAAACTATTTAAAGTTTAAATAATATTTTACAATTAGATTGATTATACATATCTGCAAATTTCACTAGTCAAGTAATCTTGCAAGTTTACTTTCCCCTTCTTCAGAATTTTTATTTTTATTTGAAGTTGTGAACATATCAAGTTTTTCCTTTGTACTCTTAGTTACATGCACACCACGTACATTATCTACATTTCTTATTGATGTTTTTCCAAGCATACCCAAACCTATTTCTTCTCCGAATACATCAGTTTTAGTCGTTTCTTCCTCACCAAACGTCATTTTATTTTGAGCTTTTTCAATTTCTGACATTTTCATACGTTCACGCATTTTCTTAAACTTTCTACCACCTCTTTTCTTAGATTTCATATCAATAGGTTTAGATAATGGTTTTATTTTAACATTTTCAGGTGGTAACATTAATTTATCTAATCTTTTTTCTATTTCTTGTTTCCATTTTAATCCCATATTGCCATTTTTAGGTTTTGATTGATCTATTCTTGCACAAAGTACTATTTTAGAACATAATTGTCTTACAGCTTGTTTTTCAAAATCTTTGGAAACATTCTTAACAATATCACATTGATAAATATAACCCAATGAATTTTTATCAATAGATTTACCTAATGAAGGTATATTACAAGCAGGAGTTATTGATAATAAAGATAAACCTGTTGAAGCTATTAATTGTGATGCAACTGTTGTACCAACTAAAGAAGTTAAATTTGGTGCGATATTTTCAACTCTTTTAATTATAAAAGTTCTAAATTTTAATTGAATATCATTAATATAAGTCATTATATCACATGATTCTAGAATCAAAGTTTGAATATGTTCATTTGGTATTATTGATTGATTTGATTTAATCAAAAAATTAGAGGACATTGTTAATGAAAGTATTAAATCTTTAGGTAAAAAGTTTAAATCTTCATTTTCTATATGATTTTTAAAATTTTTGAGATTAAAATTTATTACTTTTATAATTTTTATGTAAAATAAGGGATTCTTAACTATATTTGATAAATCCGGCCAAAAATTCTGATAAGCTAATTTGATGAATGAGTTTAATGTATTGAAATAAGTATAGATTTCAGTAATTAAATTATTTGTCTCTAATAGAATTGAATTATCTATTTCTAATAAAGGATTTAAATCAGCTTTATCTAATTTACCTTCAATCTTTTCTAATTTAGATAATATTGGGCAATAATCTTTTATTGAACTTATTAAATTTAAATCTGATATCGTTAAAATTTCCTGAATGTTAAATTTATTATTATTATTTACTTTCGATAGTAAATCACTTTCTACATCGGAATTTACCTCAAAATCATCATCAGAAATATCATCAAGTAAAGTATCAGCTAGACTCATAGCTGCCAACTAAAGTTTGAATATCTTAATATGCTACTTTATTTTTTTCTTTTGGACATTATAAACAAGCAATGTAATGTAGTTCAAAATTAAAGGTATTATAAAATTTAACCAAGAAAAAAATATTCAAAGCCCACACCTGTGCACCACATGATTTCCAATCATCCAAAACTGCGCCACAATCTTTGAACCGCCACGATGATTTTATAAAAAAAGAAAAGAAAAAAAATTTAATAAAAACATTAAAAACAAAAAAAGTCGCGTAGCAACCAAACACGTAAAAAGAGAGAACAATAAGATAAAACACGTTTGTTTCAATACAAAACAATAAAAACGCGTTATCTATGGCTCTTTCAAACTGTGAAAGGGGGAGGACTGTTGATGTTTTGATATAAAGAGAGACCAGACTAAAAGCTTTGTTTAATAATGTTTTAACTTTTTATGTACAATTTTTTTAAAACCAATGTATTTGTCTATAGCTTTTTTCCTTTTTGATGTTTTTTCTCTTGAAGTTTGGTTCCCAATGCTTGAGTAATTTCATTCTCTAAATCAATTCTTTTCCTCTTTTTATTACTTTCAAACTTCATAAAATAAAACTTATATTTTCTTTCTTCATAATATCATCTTCTTAATTCATACAAGAAAAAAAAACATCAATTAATATCATTTGAAAACATAAATTTGTGATCTATCCTATTTTATACAATTTGATCTTTTACTGATTATTATACTAAACAAATACAGTCAAATATAGATATAAATATTTTTTTATATACTATAAATCCAACTTTTTACATTCATTTAAGTATTTTGTTTACTACTATTACCGGAAAGATTTCTTTTTTTCTCTATTTCCAGAATCATCATATCTATTATAATAATTAACAACTAGAATAAATAATTATTGAAATTATAAATTATAAAAAATTAATAAATAACAAGTAAGTATTAATTATTCAACAACAAATAATTCTTTGTTTTCAATCTAATTATATGAATACTAACATTCATTGAATTACATTCATTTTCCATTTTATTTTTGTTCTTGTGTTTTTTCTTTTTTGTACAGAAGAGATGTCTCCACCTCATTCAAGACAACCATCATTTGCATCTTCTTTTGTCTCTACAAGTGCAAATTCACATCCAAACTCAAGTGCTATAATTTCTAAAAAAAGGACTCCTGTGAAAATAGGACCTTGGAAATTGGGTAAAACTTTAGGTAAAGGTGCTACTGGTCGTGTTTTTTTAGCAACTAATGTTGATACAAATCAAAAAGCAGCTGTTAAAATTGTTTCAAAAGCTTCATTAGCAAATGATCAATCAAAAGATTCAGATGAAAAAGATCGTGATTCTGCTGGTTTAAGTTATGGTATTGAAAGAGAAATTATTATCATGAAATTATTAAATCATAAAAATGTTCTAAGATTATATGATGTCTGGGAAACTGAAAAGGCACTTTATTTGGTTTTAGAATATGTTGAAGGTGGTGAATTGTTTGATTTATTAGTTGATAGTGGTCCTCTACCTGAAAAAACAGCTGTTGAATTCTTTAAGCAAATTATCTTAGGTGCTGCTTATTGTCATAGTTTAGGAATTTGTCATAGAGATCTAAAACCTGAAAATATTTTATTAGATAAAGATCTGAATGTTAAAATTGCAGATTTTGGTATGGCTGCTTTAGAAAGTGGAAGATTATTAGAAACTTCATGTGGCTCTCCTCATTATGCTGCTCCTGAAATTGTCAGTGGTTTACATTATCATGGTGCCGAATCTGATGTCTGGTCATGTGGTGTTATCTTATTTGCATTGTTAACTGGTAGATTACCATTTGATGATGATAATATTAGAGATTTACTTTTGAAAGTTCAAGTTGGTAAATATGAAATAGTTGAAGATTTATCCCCTGAAGCAATAGATTTAATTCACAAAATGTTAACTGTTGATCCAGAAAAAAGAATTAAAACTAGAGATATTCTTAAACATCCATTCATTAAAAAATATTATGATTGTGAAAAAGATTCAGCATTTACAAATCTACCATCTCCTGAAAGTGCAGTTTGTCCAGTTAAATCAAGGGAACAGATTGATAAACGTATATTAGATAATCTAGTTATTCTTTGGCATGGTCGCTCGAGTGACTCAATTATAGAAGCATTGCTGTCACCAACTCCTAATTCTGAAAAAACATTTTATACTTTGTTATTAAGGTATAGACATGATCATGCAATAGCGAATAGAAATAATCCATCTTCAAATAATAATATAATCAATAATAATAATAATAATAATAATAATAATAATAATAATAAAGCAAATTTTAATAACAGTAGTGATTTAGTCCGTAGCTCTTCAGTTATTTCAAAAACTACCGAACCATTATCTATTTCAAATTCATCTTCTTCTTCTGATAATTCAAATAAATCACGTGCTTTGAAAAGAAAAAGTTTGGTTATTACTGCATCAACTCCAAATAGACGTTCTATCTCATTTCAACGAAACAAAAATTCAAGATCAAGAGATTCACTTCAAACTGTTGATTTCTCTTCATCAAATATCACCTCTCCATCAACCTCTCCAAGCAGTCACAAACTTCTAATTTCAGCAAATCAAAATAATAAAAATATTCCTGTTAATGAGTCTCAAAATAAACCATTCAACGAGAATGAAACTGTTAATAGACGTTCATCTTTGGTAGCTTTAGATACTACACCTACTAAGAGAAGATCCCTAATTCCATCAAATGTTTCTGGCTTAAATCAAATGGGCAATAATAATTTAAATAGTAATAATAATAATAAAACCAATGGTATTAATACAAAATCTAAGGTTAAAAGAAATTCGGTAACTTCAAAGGTTTTGTCAAGTTATGCAACTATGGCAGCTTATGATAAAAAAATGAAATCTCCAGAAGACTATGCAAAAAGAACTTCATCTGATTTTGCAACTTTATGTGATGCTTTATTCAATTCAGATGACAACAAATTAGATGCTAATTTATTCAATTCCGATTCTGTTTCAACATTAAATGCCCTGGTATTAGAGGCTAATAATAAAGGTTCAAAATACCGTTCAAATGGTTCAACAAAAAGATATTCTAAATCTGAATCTAAATCAAGAAACAGATCATCATACTCCAAAAGAGAAAGTTATGCAAGTAATAGAAATTCAAGTAATCCAATTGAAAAAATCTCAAAAATATTAAATCCATCAGATTTTATTGATTTTGAACGTCGTACAGCATCTGATGTTCATACAAATTTCAATTCACTTGCAGAACCACCAAAGCCAATTTCACGTTTAGATCCAAGATATAAAGCCTATGAAACTTATCAAAAAAGAACTTCTCAACATGCAGCGGAATTACTCAAGTTACAGCAAGAAGCAGAGGAAGAAGCTAAGGCTCTTGCTGAAATTAAAGAACGTGAAGAAAAACTTAAAAGGGAACAAGAAGAGCTTGAACGTTTAAAGAAAAAATCAAATAAAGGAAGAGGTGCTGACAAATTTGATCAAACGTTTCACGATGATCTCGGACTTTCTAGTGGAACAGTCTTGAAAAAGAATGGATCAAATGAAATTCTTTCTCATTCTCAACCAAAAAAATCACAACTCAAATCCAACCGTTACAGTGCACTTTCTATGTATTCAACTAAGGCATCATCTAAAAGATTAAGTTTTTATTTAAGAGAATTGGATGATGAAATTACGAAAACTGCAGAGCAAACTAAAAAGGATAGAATTTCTAGATTGAGTTTAATTGCTTCAGATCCAGATGTGATTGTTTCAGATTTTGATACAGAACCAGCTTTAGATATAAACTTCCATGAAAATAGTATGAATACATTAAAGGAAGCTGATGAAGAATCATCGGATGTAACAAGCCAAGGACGACCTAAATCAGCTAGTGTTTCCAATGCACTTGATGAAAACTTAAACTTTGTAGATGAATCAACTTTGAAGTCTAACCATTCTCAACATGTACCAATTGTTACTTCTATTGAAGAGCCTAAACAAGTTGAAAATATTGTTAATGATAATTCTGATGCTAAAGTTGAAGACTCAGAAATTACAGGTGGTTCCTCTGTTTATGAACCTATCCAACCTTTGACAAATGTGAAAGAAAGGGTTGTATCTGATTCAGCTGCTTCTGATCTGGTAAAAGAAGAGAAAAGACCAAAATTACCAAACATTCCAGGCTCCCCGATCAAAGAAAAAGTCAGTCATACGAGAAGTCATGACACATTCAAGATTTTTGAAGATGCTATAAGGAAATCAAAGCAAGAATTTGAAGACATAGAATCTAAGATTACCGCTATGTCTGTTAATAAAACAGAAGCTCAAGAAATTTTGAAGAAAGATGAGTCAAAAATACCTCAAGTACCAATGCATCATCCAAAACCTCACCAACCAGAATCTCAACCAAATCCAGAAAAATCAAATATAGAAAAACAACGTAAGCCATTAGGCGAAAAAGACTCAAATCAACAAAATAGACAAGGATCAAATGCAGCTAGAAAAACATCAGCTTTTTTCTCAAAACTTGCACAATTTCAACCTACGCAAGAGCATAAGACATCATCCTTTGGTAAAACATTCAAATCTATATTTTCTGGTGGGACTGCTTTAGCATCACCTCAATCATTAAACACTATATTAACAGCTGATGATTCATTTGATGCAATGAAATCTTTGTTAATTGGATGGAAACACTATGGTGTTGGAAATCTGGCAATTGATTCTACACATCATATAATCAGGGGTGAAATTGTGAAAAATAATAGTATGAATGTGAAGTTTTCTAGATTCTGTTGTACTATTACTAAAACTACATCCACTGAATCCAAAATAACATTCAATCATGAAAAAGGATCAGATAAGAGTTTTACAAGATTAGTTGGTGAAGTCAAGAGAATTTTATCAAATGAAAAGGTTTTAGCTGTTTAATTGTATTATTTAGTATTATAAGCATTGTTAATGTTTTTAGAATTTGTTAATTTGTTTGAAATATTTTGAGCCTGCTTTTTTTATCTAATTTCTATTCAGTCTCTTAGGTTTTTAAATATTTATTTTTACATACTATATATTTGTTTTTTCTTTCATTTTACTTTTTAATTTAAATAATTTTATTGATTTTTTTTACATAATTCTTTTATTTATATTTATATTTTTATTAAGATCATTCATTTATTATAATAATATACACAAATTTATACAAATACAAAAAGATAGATTTACCTTTATTACTTCTCAAGAGAAACATTCTTCAATTTTGTAGTCCGATTTGTTGCACTCACTAAATCTTTTATCTGTAACTCGAACATTACAGAATCCAATTTAAAGAACCTTGGCAATCTCAAAAATTCAAATACATCTGACATAAATAATGAAATTAAATACGGCCTAAATCCATCATACACGTAACCCAAAGTTTTAGTTGTATTCAATGGTATTCCTTTGAATGATGGATCCAGCCTTAATTTAGGGAAAAATATATTAGCCATTAACTCAAAAGTTTTTTCAGTTGAAAGAACTTTTCTTATGGTACTGGTTGATACTCTGACCCCTTTCGATGAGCAATATACGGTGGTCCTATCATCATTAGCAACAACGGTAACTTTCTTTTCGTTCATTAATTCTTTTGCACGTTCCATTCTTCTCCTTTGTTCTAATTCAATCATCGTGAGTTTTCCTTCTGTGTTAAATAAATTTTCTACATCATCAGGTACTTTTAATTTACTTGCAGATTCTGGTGAAATATCAGATTGACTAGTCTCTTTGCTTTTTTCTTTATTAACAGCATCTTTAATATCGTCTTTATGAAAGATTCTTATTATCTTCCATATTTTCATCCGCGTATTTATCTTTACAACCATCATTATCGTTATCATTATTATCCCTTATTTCATGTTTATCTATGTTATTTTCAACACTAATTTTAGTATTAAATTTATCATTAATGTTTATTTCAGTGTTGACACTTTCGTTTGTTTCAGTTTGACTGATTGAATCTGCTGATTGTGTTTCATCATTATTTTTATCACTATTGAAATTTGTTATAAGTTGTTTTCTCTGTTGAGCAATGAGTTTCTCTTCTTCCTCCTCGCTATCAATTTGATATTTCTCAAGAGACATAATTCCTTGAATTTCATCAATAAATTCGAAAATATATAAAGATTTACCATCAGTAATCAATTTATTGATTAATTTTAATCTCTTAGCAACCTGGTCTCGGGGTACAATTTTCTTAAATTGCTGAAAATATTGATCCTCGGATTGAAAAACCGATAAACGTATCAATCCTTTCACTTTTGTATCATTAATATCAAGTAGTGCTAGGTTGGTATTTATACAACCGTTATCGTCAATTAGTGTTCCATATCTATTGTTAAATATCATAGGTGGCAATTTAGTTCCTTTTTCCTTCAACTCTTCCAAATTATTAATGACATAATCATATTCAAAGGGATGAATATAATCAGTTTCATCAATTTCATTTCCGTTACATCTTTTACTCATCTGAATAATAAACATATTTAATAGTGAATCTGCATTTTTAGCAATTTCTATATCCATTGCAGATTCTTTCTCTGGTAAGTTTTGAAATATTGAATATTGAGCTGGTTTATAAATAATACCCTTAACTTCATTTTTCATCAACAAAGCTTTTGAAGGAGGTAAAAAGCGTTCTAACCCTGAATATAAAAAATCGAGATTTTTTTCTAAAACAAAAAAGGCTTTCCTTCTAACAGGGGACTTCACAATCTTTTTTTCTTTCTTCTTTGCTTCTTTCAATTTTATTTCTTTGAATTTGGCTCTTGAAATTTTTTGTTTCTTAGCTAACTCGGATTGTTCAGCAGCTCTTTTTAAGTTTGGAGTTATTTCATTTTTATTATGTAAGCTGATTTTGACTAATTTATTTGTTTCCTTGATTTTAGATGCCAACGATTTTTTCTTTGGGATTCTAGTAATTGATGCTGATTGTTGTGATTCTTTAAAGTCTATAATATGTTCCATAATGGAGGTAGCATTGGACATCGTCAGATCAACATTTTCATCTTCTGTATAATCATCCTCTGAGTCATTCTTCATTGCTTTTTTTACTACTAATTTTTTATTTTTTACTTCCTTTTCGGTATCACTATTAATGTGGTTATCATCATCATCATTTTCTGTTTCATCACTTAAATGCGTCTGAGACTGGTCTGACTCTACCAAATTTTCCAACTCTGACTTTAACAAATTTAATTCTGTTCTTCTTGTAGAGACTTTTGGTGAAGATGGTCCCTCCAAATTTTCATCAGACAACTGATAGTTGACATCGCTTTCACTTTCTTGTTCTTTTTCTACTGTACTGGCTAATTTATCTGAATATGATATGTCGGAAAAAACATGTGACGAATCACTCTCACCTTCAGATACAAATTCGTCTAACATATCTTCACTATCTTCACTTTTCTCTTCTTTGATAATTTGTAATTCATCTTCTTTTTCTATCAATTCAGAAGAAATCTTGACATCTTTATTTTTTTTGGTCTGTTTTTTTATTCTCTTTTTTTCTATTGTTTTGCTCATAATCTTTTTTGTTAATTCTGCGAGTGAAACATCTATAACTTTATTACCCCGGCTGGAATTTCTTTCAGATTCTGATTCCGAGTTCGATTCTTCTTCTTCTTCTGACTCTGAATTTTCAGATGTATAAATATCTTGGCCATCAGAATTTAAATGATTACTATTTTTGTTATGTTGATTAAATTTAGTTTTATGTTTAGATAATTTTTTAAAATGATAATTCATTCTACCTTTATTATATATAAATTTCTTAACTTTTAAAAACATTGGAGTATTAGAAACATTCAAAACAACATCATTTGGTAAATTTTTGAAAACTCTTGGATCATATTTTGATATATTAATCGTAAAATCAATTAAACATAAAAATTTATGTTGATCTTTTAATGATTTTTGGAAAAGTTCATCAAAAATCCCCTTGATAATCTCATATCTGTTTCTTTTTTTCAATAATTTTTCAATTAATACTAAAAATTCTTCTTCAAATTCAGCTTGCGTTAAAAGAGGTTTATATGTATAATCATAATTATCAAACTCATCTAGCATGTCCTCAAGCTTTTTATCAATTTTTTCAGCATTGATGCTGACAAGCCTATCAACTCTATCTGGATTTGGCTTGACTTTCATACCAAGTTATAGAATGGTTTTGATTTGACTTTATATATGAAGTCCCCCTTCGTTATCTGGTTTAATACATTTTTTATTTAAAGTGTGTAAACACTAGAAACTAAAAATATTTGATTTTGAAATAAACAAACACGCAAAATTTCTAAACCGAGTTGATTTTGAATGTTGTGCACGGATGTATTGGAATCAGACTCACCTTTCAATTAACTTTCCTAATTGGGAAACTATTCATCCAGCCACTGTTAAACATTGCTGGATTTTACTATCTTTTATAATAAAACAAACTATTGGTTGCTGTTGTTGTTGTTTTTTTAATATATATCTAAAGTATTCCAATTTTTTTTAACTCTATTTCCAATAATCTATAGTATTTGTTATTGTAGTTAATTCTTTTCGTTCCTAAATTAAAGTAAAAACCAAAGTAAAAATATAGATATTTTTCTTTAAAGAAAAGCATTACTGTCTTGTTCTATCAATTAATCAATAGAGCTTTCATTAACCACAAAAATGGCAACAGGTATTATTCAACAACCACATTTGAGCTTTATTAATAGAGATAATGGTTCAAGCTCTTCTAATTATAGTTTGTATACATCCGAACCACATCATAGAATAGCATCAGGAGATTTCATATATCAAAAAAATGATAATACAAATTCACTTCATAAAAGAAAACCATTAACAAAGTTAACGAGTGATGAACTAAAAGAGGAACCTATTTTAAATCTCAAAAATGATAAATCTAGAAAAAATAAATCAAAGAAAGAATTCGTTGTTAAGCGTAGGAATTCATATAAAGGTCCTAATTATTTTAAATTAGTTCACAGAGATCAAACAACTTCAAAATTGAAATCAAAATCGTTTGCAAATTCTCAGTATAAAAAGAAAATCAGTGCAAAATTTGAAAACTCAACTCAAATGGATCCAGTTTTTGACATGTATACAGAAGAAAGTTTATTAGAAAAACCATCGTATATGGTACAATATTTTACCAAAACGTTAGATTTGATAAAAAAAGATCCAGATATCCATTACAAAATTTTAAAGGCGCAGTTAGATATTAATAATAATCATGGTGATAATGAAATGCTAAAAAAACTTTCTATAAGAAAAAAATATCAATCACTACCAGCTTTTCAGCATTCTAATACTATTAAAAAAGAATTGGAAGAATCAAGAAAAAATCAAAGAAAATCTGCTCCATCCATCATTATAAGTTACAGACCAACCAATATGACTATTACAGAATATTTGAACACACCGCTAGATTTCTATCAGCATAGAAAACAAAACTCCGAAACTTCAGATTCAAATAATAGTAAAGACACAAAAGTCACAACTAACACACTTTTATCTTCATGTCAAACTAATCAAACCAGTAGCAATACTGGAAATACTGGAAATACTGGTAGTACAGGTAATACAGGAAATACGACAAATTCGGGAAATGCAAGGAATTCAGGAAATGCACCTAGTGGCTCATTGGGCTCATCGGGTTCAAATAATGAATCTGTAAATACATCTCAGCTGTATATAAATCAACTGAAATTACTAAATTCAAGTATAAAAAATTCGAGTCAAAGGAGTATATCACTTAAAACTCATAAAAAGGATAACATATTGCAGAAGACTACACCATCTATAAGCAATTCAAATTTACAATTCAAAAGAGATTTATCAGATCTGAAGAAACAAAGGTATCTCTCTAAATATGGAACCCCATTATTTGATACCAGTGTAAATAAAACCATAATTGAAGAGGACTCTCTAAAATCAAAAAAAAAGAGTGAAATTGGGGATCTGAGCATTGCAACCTGGGATGAAGCATATAAAGATATTAAAAATGAAATCTTTGCGGAAAGGTTTACAGATTGGGCAAAAACAATAAAATATATAATAAAAGAGAAACCAGAAGTGTCAGAAGATACATATTTTTTGACAAGATTTATGTTGGATATATATTTGAGAAGAATTTTAGCTGCCAAAATTGCACTGAAATTAGGAACTGATAAATCAAATAGAGGTGAAAAAAGTGAAGTATGGATTGGTTTAAAAGAATGTATTGCATCTGTTTATGGAGAAGACAATGCTGAATTTTTTGAATCTCAAAACAAAAAACCCTATGACCAAGTTTTCAATGCTGATTAAAAACAAAAATCAATTAAAAGATAAATTTGATCTTTATTATATAGTTATTTACTTTCTTTTAAATTTTTAGTTATTTTTACTAATTAATAAGTTAACTCATTATCAATTTACTTCTATACTTAAAATATCTATTAACAGGAAAATACATTAAAAAATTTTATAAAAATGCTTTAAGTTCTATATTTGCTTCATTCAATAATTTTATACTAGCAAATTTTTCTTTAGCTTCTTCAAACCAAGATTTAAGGTCATCGTTTTTATTACACACGAATTTTTCAGCTTCCTTTCTTAATTCAGGCTCATAGTAAGCACATTCTAATGCTAATTCACTAACATGTTTAAAAAATAAACCTTGATATGATTTATTGTCTCTAACATATTTACTATACCAAACTGTATAGTGTTGTGTATACCATTTCCAAAGTTCTTTATAACAAGGCATTTGAAATCTTAAACCTAGTAAAGCTAACTCAATCATCTTAACATCAGGATTAGTTGCAACAAAATTAAAAGTTTTATATCTTAATTCTGGATCAATCATATAACCTAATGATGTAATTGCAGCGGTTTGAATATCATTTGAAGAACCACGAATAATGTTATTAGCAACCAAACCAGGATTACGAACTAATTTATTAATTTCTTTATATTCTTTTAATGTAGCTGTTTGAGCTTCGATAATAAATAAAGTTGACAAAATTTCAAGTGGAATTGATTCTTTTGGACCATGTAAAACTTTTTTGAATAATTTTTTACCCACTAATTGAATTGAAGGATTATTGTATTTCAAAGATAAAATTGAATTTCTTAATAAAATTTCTTGATGACTTAATGATTCCCATTTAATATTATCCCAATCTAATTGAGCAATATATTTATTACATAACTCATCAATGTAAGTATTTATTTTTTTGTAAAGTACTGAATCATCAAAATAAGTTAAAGTATTAATAGATTTGTATAAATTAGAAAGAATTGAAATAGCAAAAGACATTGATGTTGGATCAGGTTTTCCTACTTTTTTAATTAATTTAATTGATTTAAAGAAAGAGAGAATACTTTCATTGGTTTGATAATTAGTACCAATTATTGTTGAAAAGTTTTTGAAAAATTGTAATTGCTCAACAGGATTTAAAACATTAAACTTTGATGATATTTCTTTAATAATACATTCAGGATAAGAAATATTTAAAATAAAAGATTCATTAGCATTTAAAAATAAGAAATCATTGGATTCGTTATTAATAATTAAAGATCTATCAGTCATTAATTGTCTGCCTAATTTTCCATCTGAATTTTTGATCAATAATGGAATTTGGAATGGAATATCTTCAATATCATCATTTGGTTCATTTAAACAACGATGTTGTTCAATTTTAAAAGACCCATTTTCTTGTTTTGTTACATTTAAAATTGGGAAACCTGGTGTTCTAATCCAAGAATTCATAATAGTTGGTATATCATATTTAAATTTATTTGAATTATGATTTTTTAAAAAGTTCCAAA
>JAJLVB010000022.1:22489-107622 GCA_030570135.1 Pichia deserticola | reverse complement strand
AAAGAAGGCTAGAAAAAATAAAGTAAAAATTAATAAAACTATGGTTATCTTAATTAATATAGTAAGATTGTCATATAAATATATTTTTTTTCACAAATATAATAATATCATTGATTGTATTGAATAAAAAAAAAAAAAAAAAAATTTAATAATTAAATTAAATAATTAATTAAAAATTGAAATTCAATAACATCCTTACACATGCAACAAACACCTCAATTGACATTTTAGAAAAAAATCAGATAAAAACTGAATGGTGTATAGATGTATGCGCGGATTGATTTTCTTCCCCATAATTTTATATTAAATTTCCTAATTAGTAAGAATTATTCATTTATTGAAGTCATATTGTTTATCAAAATACATATTATTAATTTTTTTATCAAGACAAATAAAATAATAAAAGTAACAATTATAATATTATAATATAATTTTACTAATAAAATATAAAATTTCTAACTAAGAAATGATATTAAATTATTATTTTTCTTTAAAAATACCCGAATTTTTTACGTAATCAATAATTTAATAAATATTGAAATGTATATAATTATAATAAATTATAATAAATTATTGATGACGTCAGAATATATATATATATATATATATATAAAACAAAAGGAATAAATTAATAATAGAATAAATAGAGAAGTCGCAAATCATAATTTGAAAACGAACATTTATCCCGATAATTACTTATTAACATACTAATAATTATTTTATTCATATTATGTAATATTTCTTAATTTGGGAATATTCGGTCTTATCTATTAGAGCCCCTACTTTGAAAGTATTATAATATTGTATGCAATTATTATCCATTTATTTTATTAAAGAACTTCAATACTAAATTAGCTTAAATCTAGATTTATTATATATATAAATATATTTATATATTTTTATATTTATATATATATAAATATATTTATATATTTTTATATTTATATATATATATAAATAAAAAAACAATTGAAAATTAAAGATTAAGGAATTGTGTCATTTATCTTACAGCCGCCATCCCTTTGAATTTTATTGTTATAATTATCGGAGTTTAGTTATCTAATTTTTTATTGTTATTGATAATTATATTAAATTTGATCCCTTTTTCCAACTTTAAGTTAATTTAATTTATTCTTTTTTTTAATTTTATTTTTATTTTTTTTTTTTTTGAGCTTTAAGATCAATATAAATATCATCCAAATTGCCCCTTTTTTTTTTTTTTTATAATCTTGTTAAATTTTATGATCATTTTATATATATATATATATATATTAATATTTATATATTTATATTTATATTTATTCACATAAACAACAACAATATATAAATATATATATTTATATATATATTTATATATTTATATATAATATATTATACAGAAATAAATATATACTTTGATAAAGATTATATATTTAAATTATTTTTATATATATACATTAATTACCTTTTCAATGTCTGAAATTAAAAAAAACAAAAAAAACCAATTTAAAAATAAAAATATTACTCATTATAACAATAATAATAATAATAATAATAATAATAATTGTAATTACACATACAACAAAAATTTTAAAAATTTCAACAATATATCTGTTAATAATAATAAAAATTATCAAAAAAAAGTGTCAAAAACAAACAATAATTTCAAAAATAATTATACTTTAAAAAAATCAAATGACTTTACTAATATAAATAATTTAACTCCTAGAAAAGATGAAATTTTAATTGATTCATCATCTTTAATATCTCTTTGCTCACCTTTTGTAATTCCAAATGATACAATTGATAAATCTTTTAAATTAGATGATAATAGATTTCATACTAAAATATTTGCTACCGATATTAATAATAATAAAGATATTGATTTATCAATTATTTATGGTGATTTAACAACAATATCATTTAAAAATGATATTAATTTAAATGATTCAAATTATAAATTACTTAATAAACAAAAATTATTAAATAATTTACTTGATAATTTGAATCTAATCAATGAAAATAATTTAGATTATGAATTTGATCCATTTTCAAATATTCCAAATTTAGTTAATTCAAATGATGAGTATATTACTGACTTTGAAGAAGATGATTCAGATTCAGATTATATTGATTCAGATAATTGTTCAATTAAGGATTCAATCTTATTATCAAAAATTAAAAATAATAATAATAGTAATAATAATAATAATATTGATAATATTGATAATATTGATAATATTAACAGTAATGTTAATATCAAATCTTTTGATGATGAATTTCCATTTGAAGATAATATCCATATTAACAATTCACCTTTCTTTTAATTATAGCTTTTTAATTTCTTCAACTGCTTTTTCTTTTTTTTTTTTTTTTTTTTTTTTTTTTTTTTTTTTTTTTTTTTTTTTTTTTTTTTTTTTATTTCTTCTGATTTAAGAATATTGTTCTTATTTTTTCACTTCCTTATTATCGTTATTATTTTTGCTGACATACTTTAGTACTTTAAGAGTTTTTACTATTCACTTTTCTTTCGTTTAATTTAACTTAGTTTTATATAGTTCTTATATATTGATTTCCATAATTTATAATTTATTATAATACATATTTTTCTATATTTAAATTTAATTAAATTATTTTATAAAACTTTTAATAATTTAATAATTTCAAGTGGCTCATTTTTATTTTTCTCATTTTCTTCAATTAAAACTCTAGTACCAATCATCCAATCAGATTTATAAACTTGATTAACATTCCATCTTTTATTAATATCTGGATTCATCATATTAATTATAGTTAAAACGGTATCATCTTTAATTGTTCTTAAACAACGTCCAATTAAATTATCACTAGGAAATGTCCTTTTAATATCAAATCCAGCTTTTAATTCATTTAAATTTTTTGAATTATATATTTCTTTATATTTTTTAAAATCTTGATCATCATCAACTGCAAATTTCCATGGTTTATTTAAAAATTTCATTTGATAATATAATATAACTAATGACCAAATATCAATTAATTTTAAAATCTCAAATTTTGAATTATTATTATTATTATTATTATTATTATTATTATTATTATTATTATTTTCATTCTCATGAATAATATTATTAATTATTTTTTTAATTACTTTAGAATCTAAAATTTCTGGAGGTTTAAAAGATGTTGTACCCCTAGTTAAGAAATTTTCATTATCTAATGGATATACATCTATATTATTTAAATCTATTGCATATCCAAAATCAGCATATTTTAAATTACCATTTAAATCAATTAATATATTCTCAGGTTTAATATCTCTATGAACAATATTATGTGAATGTAAAAATTTTAATCCTGATATAAGTTGAAAAAATATTATATCTTTAAAAACTGGACTTGTGTTTAGATTTTTCTTTCTGATGCCTGTAATTAATCTAAGTAAGTCGGAATTTTTATAAAATTCTAACAAAATACAAATATTATCATTATCATTATTATTATTATTATTATTATTATTATTATTATTATTATTATTATTATTATTATTATTATTATTATCATTATTATTATTATTATTATTATTATTATTATTATTATTATTATTATTATCTTCATTTTCATTTTTATTCTCATTTTTATTTTCATTACTTTCAAATTTAAATAATCCATAAACTGGTGTAATGTATTTACTATTTAATTTTGATAATATTAGATATTCATTTAATGTATCAAATGTATACATTGGTCTTAATATTGGTTTATTATCATTTTGATTATCATTATTTTCATCTTTAATATTTTTACTTTCATTAAAATCAGTTTCATTTGATTTAAGTGTTTTGAATGATGAATTAGATATTGTTTTATTTAATGTTAAAACAGATGTTGATTTAATTGCAGTTTTAATTGGAGTTCTTGATGATTTAGAATTGATAGTTAAACTTAAATTACATAAATTTGGTAATAAATTTTTATAATTATTATTTGATTCAATTGAGATTTTATTATTATCTAATTTATTAATTTTATTTATCAAATAATTTGATGAATTTGATGAATTTGATGAATTTGATGAACTTGATGAATTTGATGGGGTTGGTGATAATAAAGTTTGTGAATTATTTTTTAATGATTGTTTACTTTTAAATATCTTGATTACATAATTCTTTTTGTTTGATTTACTTTTAACTTTTATAATTATACCACTCGATCCTTCATCTAATTTTTCAATTGAATCCTCTAATATATAATTATTTAATATCGGTATTTCTAAATTATTCAATTTATTTATATTATTAGATTTAAAAATTTCAAATAATTCATTATAATCCGGTAATTCCATTGATGAAAATTCATTAATTATATCCTCATCGATTGAATTTAGAGTTGAGTTATTTGTTTCTGAATTTGAAATTGTTGGTGATAAATTCGATGATGAACTAAAATATGAATTTATTGAAATTGTTGTTTGCTGTGATGAAATTGAATTTGTACGAGATTTATGCATCTTTAAAGTTTTGTTATTAAAATTGTTACTGGTGTTATTAATATTAACATTATTAACATTATTAACATTATTAACACTATTAACGCTATTAACGCTATTAATATTACTGATACTATTGTTATTATGAACATGGTTATTAATACTTTTATTCTTATTACTGTTGTGATTATGGCTGTGTAAATGTAAAAAAGATGGCATTTTTTTATCAAAAAAAGAAATAGTTTAATGAAACTAACTAGTTTTAATCAAAATAATGAATTTCTTTACTAATCTAGAAGATGATAAAAAATAATAAATGATAATATATTTGTTTATTCTTCTCTTTTTTTATTTTTTTTCCTTCTGTTATATATATAACATTCCAAATCAAATTTATAGAGAGGGAGAAGGGGAGGGAGGGGAGTTTTGTGTTGTTTGTTTTAAATTATAATTTTAAATTGTAAATTGATAAACACAATGAAAGAAATTAAGTATACACACCACATACATACAAAACTCATGTCAAAAGTTAAAGAGCAACGAAAACGGTTTAATTATCACGGTTGTACGACGTAAGCATGTTTAAAGCGCAAAGTGGTAAACAAGAGGAGGAGCCCGGCCACAAATGTTGTCGCTGACGTAAGCACGGTGGAAATTTGTTTTTTTTTTTTTTATTTCGTGATGAGTTTTGTGTATATTTATTATTATTGTAATATTGAGATAGTTGATACTGTTAGAAACACAATGTATGATTATCAATGAAATTAGGAAAATATGATTCAAATATCAACAGATAGTTCTGAATTATAGGACATGTCATTATTATCATCAGTACCAACAACTACGTTAATATCTACAACATTAATATCATCTACAGAATCATGTACTTCATTTTTATCATCAACTGTTGGTGTTTCAACTAAATCTTTATCAATTATGTATAATTCAACAAACTTTATTAAACCAGAGAAAGTAAAATCATCTTGGTTAATATTAAGATTGATAGATTCTTTTTCATTGGCAGTGTTGCAACAATCAAAAGAATCTACTTTAAATGGTAATATAAATGATACTACTAATACATTTCTATCCTATTGGATGTCACCATTTTCAATGATGTGTATGATAACCGCTGTTATATTAAATAGAATTATAATATTTGCATCAGCTAGAAGAAATAGAAGATTACCTTATATTTCTAATTTATTATTAAGATCATTCGCAATTTATATATTATGTCTTGGTAGTTATGGATTAATAGTTAGTATTAAATGTTATTCTAATAATTCATTTCTACAATATTTATTAAATAAAGTTAATTATTTTGATTTTGATAAAGAAGTTTTCTTGAATAAAAAATTCTTATCTATTCCATTTGGTACAACATTATTTGAAGAAGCACAAACTAATCTAACTAATAATATAATTACATCTTCATTTATTAATGATAATGATAATAATACTAATATAGTTTTAAAAATTGGTCCAACAACTTCAATTCTTAAATGTTTCCATTTATCATTATGTATAAGTCAAATATTAGATACTTTTATTTCTGTTGCTTCAGGATCAAAACCATCATTAGAAACTGGAATAACATTATTTGAATATTCATTAGCATTTCAAGAAGCTCAAATTCTATCAAAACCTTCAAATGAATTACTTATTATTGCATTAATTGCTTTATTAAATCAATTAAATATTCATATTTTAGGATTATTGGATTTAAAAAAATATAAATTAATTACAACTTCAATAATTGGTTTATTTACACTTTCATTTTATTCCTATAATTTATTTTCAAAGAATATTTTAAATATACCATTTATTATAATATTAGGTTATTTCCCTCATTTTTGTATTTTAGTTATTATATTATTAAGTGAATCAATATTTTTATTATCTGGTATATTTAGATTATCATTTAATGATTTAACAATGATGAGTTTATTTGAAAATTGGAATTCAATTAATGTTTCATTATCTGATGATTTTTATACTGCACTTATTAATTTTGGTGAATTTATAATTAATGTTTCAATATCTCAGTGTTATATACAAGAAACCTCAAATATTAATTTACCACTTGATAATTATATAAATTTAGAATTATCTGAATTTAAAAAGAAAAAAATAAATGGTTATGGAAATGAATATAAAGATAATCCTGAATTAATTGAATTAAACTCAAATAATAATAATTATAATAATAATAATATTAATATTAATACATTACTCAATAATAATAGTATATTTAATCGTGATAATAATAATAATAGTAATAATGATAAAGCAAATAAACAGAGAAAATCATGGGTTTTTATAACTAGATTAAAATGTTTTAATAAACTTTTATTTAAATTCTTGAAACTTATTAAATTAAAAATTATGTCTTTATTTATTAATGATAAGAATTCTAATAACAATAATTTATCACCTGAAGAAATAGATAATTTAGTTTTAGAAAATAATTCAATTAAAAAATATCGTATTATACCAGATGAAAATGGAGGTTTTATTTATAAAAATGAGGTATTAAGAACAGTTAATATTGATAATATCAAAAATGATGAAATCGAATCTAATTATTCTAAATTGTTAATGGATACAAATATATTGGAAAATGACACATCGCCTGATTATCTGGAATATTCAGTAGAAGAAGAGGAAGAAGAAGAAGAAGAAGAAGAGGAAGAAGAAGATGATGATGATGATGATGATGATGATGATGATTTTAATGATAATGAAATAAATGAAAGGGAATTATTACATTATAATAATAATTATAATATTAATAAATCAACTATAGATATAAATGAACTTATAACATTACAAGATTTGAGAAAGATTTTAATGCCATCCAATGAAAATGAATTTAAAATGAACCAAATTCTAAGTTATCATCTACAAAATATTAATGATAATGCATCACATTTAACTAGATCACATTTTAATAAATATTATGTTGATGATATCAAACTTTTCGATTTACTAAAGGAAAAGAATAAAAATAAAAGTTTAAATTTTAATAAAATCAATGGTGAAACTGAAAATTTTAATCATATGGATCATGGTGATTTAGGTACTTGTGTTATTTGTCATGAAAATTCTAGACAAATTATATTATGGCCATGTAGATGTCTTGCAATTTGTGAAAATTGTCGTATTTCACTATTTGTAAGAGAATTCGCAACATGTGTGTGTTGTCGTCATGGTGTTGAAGGTTACAGCAAAGTTTATATACCATAGAATTTTATAGATGTATAACCTATGTTATACTTACTTTGATCTAATAATATCTTAAACTATTATATATAATACCTATCACATTATATATATAATATACCTCTTTTTAATTAAAAGAGACGATCGACGCTTCTAACTACTTGCGCGTTTCATTTTTATTTTCTTTTGTTTACCTTTTGCTGTTATTGAACCATACAGTGCGAATAAAATGGGAAAAAATCAAACAAAACATTTAAGTTGAACTTTGTAACACTTTGTTTGATCTAATATCAATAATAACAATTGTTCATCAGATACAGGTTAATAGTTATCAAGCAACCGTTGACAATTAGATCTGAAGTAGAAATACTGTGTGTTATATTTTAAATTTAATTCCATTCTGTTTATATCCTCGATTCACGATAAATAGTCAGTAGTCAATAGTTCACAGTTAATCATTAAAGTAAATAATTCCAAATTATGAGAGAAATTGTACGTGTTATTTAAATTAAAATGAACATTTTTTTTATATAATATATAATTTATGGATTTGATGAAATTCAGCAAACTATTAAATATATTAATTACAATTTAATTTCCATATATTAATCTTCTTTTGAAAAATATCTCATTTAGAAGGCGATTTTTCAGTGCTCATTTGAATTTATTATTCAAATTAAAATCAGCTATATTTTATCAGATCAATAATTATTATTAAATAATACAAATACTAACATTTTCATTTTTATTTCAATTTTATTTTCAAATTTAATATTTTTATTTTTCATATAGATTCATTTATCAACTGGTCAATGTGGTAATCAAGTTGGTGCCGCATTTTGGGAAACTATTTGTAATGAACATGGTTTAGATCCAAATGGTAATTATCATGGTACTAATCCATTACAAAAATCAAGATTAAATGTTTATTTTAATGAAGCATCAAGTGGTAAATATGTTCCTAGAGCAGTTTTAGTCGATTTAGAACCAGCAACAATTGAAACTGTTAAAGCTTCAAAATATGGTAATTTGTTTAGACCTGATAATTTAATATATGGTCAAACATCTGCAGGTAATAACTGGGCAAAAGGTCATTATACAGAAGGTGCAGAATTAGTTGATTCAGTTATGGATGTTGTTAGAAGGGAAGCTGAAGGTTGTGATTCTCTGCAAGGTTTCCAAATTACTCATTCCCTTGGTGGTGGTACTGGTTCTGGTATGGGTACTTTATTAATTTCTAAAATTAGAGAAGAATTCCCTGATAGAATGATGGCAACGTTCTCTGTTATGCCATCACCAAAAGTTTCTGATACTGTTGTTGAACCATATAATGCAACTTTATCAGTTCATCAATTAGTTGAAAATGCTGATGAAACTTTTTGTATTGATAATGAAGCATTATATGATATATGTGTTAGAACTTTAAAAATTCCACAACCATCTTATGATCATTTAAATCGTTTAGTTTCTTCAGTTATGTCAGGTATTACAACATCATTACGTTTTCCAGGTCAATTAAATTCTGATCTTAGAAAATTGGCGGTAAATTTAGTTCCATTTCCAAGACTTCATTTTTTTATGGTAAGTTATGCTCCATTAACAGCTGAAGGATCGCAATCTTTTAGATCTTTAACTGTTCCTGAATTAACACAACAAATGTTTGATCCAAGAAATATGATGGCAGCTTCTGATCCAAGAAAGGGTAGATATTTAACAGCAGCTGCATTCTTTAGAGGTAATGTATCTGTTAAAGAAGTTGAAGATGAAATGCATAAAGTTCAAACTAAAAACCAAGATTATTTTGTTGAATGGATTCCAAATAATGTTCAATCATCTGTTTGTTCTGTTCCACCAAATGGTTTAGATATGTCTGCAACATTTATTGGTAATTCCACATCAATACAAGAATTATTTATTAGAGTTGGTCGTCAATTTACTGCGATGTTTAAAAAGAAGGCTTTCTTACATTGGTATACAGCTGAAGGTATGGATGAAATGGAATTCACAGAAGCTCAATCAAATATGAATGATTTAGTAAGTGAATATCAACAACATCAAGAAGCAGCAGGTTTAGATGAAGATATGGATTATGATGAACAAAATCAATTAGATGAAATGTAAGATAAATTGTATTTTTAAATAACAAAATGTTATTTTGTTCAAATTATAATTTTATTATTATTGTTCTTTCCTTAATTTTTATTCCTCACATTAATTTCAATTTCTTTCAACTAAAAAAAAATCTTGATTCCAACTTTTTATTTCTCTTCTTTTTTTTATCTTCTGTTTTTGGCTTTATTTCTAAGATAAATTACTTGACATACTGTATCAATGTAATCTAATCATCTTTTTGTTTATCCCATCCTTTTCCATTTGTTATTTTAGAAATTCAAAATATTTAAAATGATTTAATATTTTTATTTCAAATGTATCTCTATAATCTATAATCTAATAAATTTATATTTTCGCTCTAATATCAATATATCGTAGTGATAATAATAATAAGAAAAAATAAGATTACGTAAATTATATATGTATAGTAATTACAAGCGAGGATTGTTCACCACCGTTGTCTCTTAAACAACAGCGGAATGATTAAAATGCACCATTCAAGAAATTGTTTTTGAATAATTCATATCCTATTTTAGATATGACACTTTCATGGAAAACCAAACATTGAATTGTGCAAAATATTAAAGTTTTTTATCAATGTTTTGGCCAACATCAATCAGTGAGACTCAAAAATTACCAGAAGTGGAATCACTTGAAAAGCTATCAAAATCGGAAGAACATACATACAAAGAAAATCCTCATGATGATGAAATCTTAGATATTCTAGCCAATTACACTAATGGGTTGCCATATGTAGTTCTTACTTATAGATCCATATATTTATTTGACTGGACTCACAAAGTTCTTGTGAATGTTCATATTAGATCAGATTCATCAATTGAAAAATTTGGTTCTAATATTTCTGTTAGATTATCACCTAACCAACAAACATATGCCGTTAAAACCGATAAAAATGTTATTCTTGTTTATACTATAAAAGCAACTGGTAGTGATAGTGAACTACTCGAAATATATTCCAAAAATGGGACTTTAATTCAAAATGGTTATCCTTTAACTGATTATGAGGTAAATCCATTTGTTTACGGAGGCTTGAATTCAAAATTTAGTATGATTTCAAATGATCAAAAAAATGGTATTGTCAAAAATATTATAAATACATTTATTGGAGTAGATGGAAATGAAGTTCCAATTGTTGATCTCGGATTGAGATTAAAATTAATATTAAATGTTGCTAGTTCAGTCGTTGAGTATTGTTTTATTGGTAGTATGGCATTATTATTAATAAATACAAATCCACATGCTTTTCAAGTTATTCATTTGAATTCAACATCATCTGTTGAAAAGGCTAATGGGAAAAATGGAGAAAATATTAGTACTGAATCCAATAATGAAATTAATTTTGTATTATCTGATGAACTGGATTGGTTTAAGAATCCTGAAATTAATAATAATAGTGAAATATCTGGCATGGATTACAATTATGATTTAGATTGTTTTTTATGGTTTAATGAACAAGGTGATGTATTATTAGTGAAAAATAGAGGTGATGCTAGATTTTTAGAACTGAATGCTATTTGTATTTACAAATCATTACTTGGAAATAATGTTAAGGCAGTTAAAGGTATAATAAATCATTTTAAAAATCTTTGTTATTTGCTACTTGAAAATGGTGATATATTGATTTATAAATTACTTGATGATTTATCATGTAAATTATTAAAGATAATAAAAAAGTGTATTCCTGCAAAAAAACCAATCAACCTTTATCTAAATCCACATGGTGATTCATTTGTAATTTTATACGAAAATGGATGGAATATTTTTTCCTCATTAGGAAATCAAAATTTTTCAACTTTTGAATATGATCATTTGAATATTTCAAATGTTAAGAAAATACAATTTTTGAGTAAAAGAGAGATGATTTTAGTTAATGAACTTAATGATATAATATTCATTGATTTGACAATTTATAGTAACGGTCAAGGATATAATTCATTATCAATTAAAAGGCCAGTATTATATGACAAGGATAAAATATTATTTTTCAAAGCTTACGAGAAGAAATTGGTTGATTATCATCATTATAATTATAATTTAGATGATATAACTAATAGAAATACAGACATTTGGTTCACTGAAATGCTACCATTACAATTTAGAATCAGAAATAATGATATACGTTCATGTTGTGTTAGTGATGATGGTAATAATATTTGTGTAGTTGGAAATTATGATGTTATAATATTTAGCACAATAACACAAAAATGGAAATTTTTAGAAATTGTTCAAGAGAATGCCTCATTTGAAAAAACTGAAATTGCAATTAGAAAGTGTTGTTGGTGGAAGAACTATTTAATTTTAGGATCAAACAAAAATGGGACAGAAAAAAAATCGGAAGTTGTGGTTTTTTCAGAGAAAATTTTAGAAGAAAATGAAAGCTTTTGTTTAGAATTTATTATTTGGAATTTCAATTTTGAAAATACTCCATATGATGAGTCGTTTGTTAACTTCAATATTGATATCTATAACGATTTACTATTTGTTATGACTGACAAATTAAACTGTTACACTTTTAAATTAATATTAAAGATAGATGCAATGACTAAAATTAATGGAGATTATGAGTTAGGAAATGGTAAAATTCATGATTTATCAATGAAAACTTTAAAATCATATATAACATTTCAAAAATCAACTGTTTATCAACTCAAATCATGTTTTAAGGAATCAGATGAATCGATCGTACTCAATTATGGAACAATTTTAAAAGTCACAGATACTGATCTTCTATTTCTCACCAATACTGACTTGTATTATATCAAAAGAGAAAAAGAACCAAATACATTTAATTATAAATACGTTACATATTTGATAAACGATTGTGTTGAATATGTTCAACAACTAAAAAGTAAGTTAATTTGTTTATTTGATGGAACACAACTTATTCATTATAATTTAAAAGATGATATTAATATGCTTGATTTGAAAACAGTTAATGTTAGTATTGGAAATGATTTTTCGCAAGATCCAAAAACTGGTTACATTATTAAATATATTGGTACATGTCCATATCCGATTACAACAATTGCTCATCAAAATATTATGTTTGGAATTGAGATTGAATGTTTCAATAAAATTAAGTTGAAATTGGAAACGACAAGAAGAAATTATCTAACAGATTTAGTTAACCATTATATACTTTCCAATGCATCACTAAAAGTTTTAGGAAATGATCCAAATGCTGTAAATATTGCAACAGTTTATGAAAAGTTTTCAAATTTTAAGAATTTTAAATTTGTTTTAGAAAAATTAATGGTTGATTATTTACAAAAATGTTATGATGATAATAATTATGATATCAAGAATGAATATTTTGATAAACTATATGCATTAATTCAATTTACTGGTAAATCATATGAAATTATTTTGAGTTGTTTAAAAAAAACAGAAACACATTTTTGGCCTATATTTTTCAAGAAATCTAATCAAACACCAAGATTTGTTGTAAACAAATTATTTACAGAGTCAGATAATCAAAGACTAACAGCACATTACTTTATTATAATGCTAAATTATGAAAAATACGATGATAGTGTTAGTAATAACCAAGATAAAAGTGGTAAAACTAAGAAAGATAAAAAAGATAAAAAGAATAAAAGTAGTATAAGTATTAGTGATCAAGATTTAATTATAAATATTTTGAAAAAATTGATACTTTCAAAAGATTTTGATACATCATTTGAATTATTCCGTTTCTTAAAAATAGTTGATGATAAAATGAGCCATAATTGTTTAGAAAAAATGAAAGTTTACCTTAAAAATTAATTCTTTTAAGTAAATTTACAGTCCTTTTCCTTTTGTATAATTAATAATACAAGTGGTATTAGTATACCATATTTGATAATTTTTATATGATATTTATTGTATGTTATATATTTTATATAAGTTTAAATGAATAAATAAAAGAATGGGTTTATAGTGGAAGTGAACAAATATAGAATATAATGCATTATTATATTTTTATATTTTTAAATTTAAAAATTAATAAAATTAATTTGCACCTTTTAAGAATTTTTGAACAAAAGAGTTATTAGTAACAGAACTGTAATGTTCGAAATCTTCAAAGTATTTCATAACATGACATTGTTGTTTCCAGAAATTGACTAATTCTTGAAATTCCATTTGACCTTTCATATAAAGGACATTCTTGATTGCAAGATCTTCAACATATCTATGTCTTTCAAATTCTTGTCTAATTTTAGTTTTGACTTGATAAGCTGGAATATCTAAATCATAACTGTTAACGAATTCCCTTGAATGTCTTAAATATCTTCTATATAAATTCAACACACGGTATCTGAGGTCAGCACTAGTTGTGGAAAATCTGGTAGTTTCAGCAAATGCAGTTGGGAATGTCATTGTTGGGTTGATATAAGTGATGTGATCTTATTATGAAGAGAGAAAAAAGATTAAACCATAACAGCCAACCACAATCTTGCAATTGTCAAAAGTTAACTTTCCTGTGTAAATGATATTAATATCTGCAACAAAATAAATATTCTCTGAAGTGGGGAGGAAATTTTAATATTTGTATTCATTCCGTGCACGGATGTTACTGTTTTTAAAAAAAGAAAAAAAAAAATCTTGTATGACAAGTTATTTGTTGTAATTGATTGAGTATTATCAGAACAAGAAAAATTAACTATCAATTATTTTTATTTTAATGACCAACCAATTAACAATGTATGCAATATAATCACTATCAAACAATGTAAATAGATTGAATATTGTACAAAATCAAAATTTATTTGATTAGCTTTGATATAATATTTTCTCTTTATAATATATTTACACTCAACAAATCGAATTCTTTTCTATTTATTTAATTTTTTATTTAGTTTACTTCACTGGACATATACGATGAATATAGATACAAAAGACAACTTAAGTTGTAAAGCTTATCAAGATCCATATGTTTTCACTTTTATTCTTGGATGGATTCTTGCAATAGGTATTTTTGCTTCTTACTTACCACAACATATAAAGATAATAAAAAGGCGATCAAGTGAAGGTTTATCACCAACTTATCTTCTTTTAGGGTCTCTTTCAGCATTCTCAGCCTTTGTTAATATGTATATTGTTACTATTCCAGCAAGAAAATGTTGTGTTATAGTATTAAATTTGTTTCAATGTACAAATTCTTTGATAGGTTTTTTCCAAATTTTATTGCAAGCAACGGGATATATTCTAATTTTTGTTCTTTGTGTGTTTGCAACTAAAAATTCTATACGTGAATCAATTATTGATCATCATAAACTTACCTTGAATTTTTATATTTTTTTAATATATGCATTAATTAACGTATTATTTGTTATTTATTTACATCATATTGATAAAAAAGGTAATTTAGAGGCATTGTTATTATTTGCAGATGTTAGTGGTGTTATTTCAACTGTTTTAGCCATTATACAATATATACCTCAAATTTATACAACATATAGCGTTAAACATGCAGGTAGTTTATCAATACCAATGATGTGCTTACAAACTCCAGGTGGTTATATTTGGTCATATAGTTTGTATTCACAACCAAATTCACAATGGAGTTCGTGGTTACCTTTTTTTTCTGCAGCAAATCTTCAATTAATTTTACTAACAATGTGTATTTATTACAATATGTATTTTCCAACAAAATTAACTGAGGCAAATGCAGAACTTCAAATAGCTGAAGAAAATTTATCTCATTCGTTTCATTCTATTGCAGATGAAAATACATCTTTAATATAATATGATACTAAGTAATTCTTTACTGTATATTATACACTTTTTAAAAATTATCAGATTATTGAAAATATAAAGTTTTATATCATCATTTTTGGTCTATCAAACAAAATTAAACAGAAATAGTCTTCCAAATATTTAAACCATCAGTTCCTGTACTTACTAAAGTACCAGGTATTTGTTTATGCCATCTAACATCTTTAACATCTTTTTGCCAATGAACAAATAATAATTGTGGTGGAATATCATTTAATTCCTTCATTTCTTCCCTTTGTTGTGTAATTTCTTCATCATCAGCTTCAACTGCTAAATCCCATAGAGTAACAGTATTATCTTCTGATGAAACTGCAACAATTGATTCATCTAATGGATTAAATGCGATTGATGTAATTGGAGATTTATGGAAATCATATGAAACAACTGGTGATGGAGTTGTATTTGGTTGGAAATTTCTTAAATCCCATACACCCCATGTACCATCATCATGACCTGAAGCTAATAAATAATCAATTTTATCACACCATGAGATAACATTAACATCTGATGTTGATGCAACAACACTTAATGCAGGTTTATGTTTCTTTGATCTAGTATCCCAAATTCTTATATAACCATCACAACCAGCTGTAGCAAAAACGGTTTTTTCTGATTTTGACCATTGAATATCTTCAATTGATGAATCATTGATTTGATATGGAGTACGATCAGTTACCCATTTACTGTTTGATCTAGATGTATAATATATTCTACCTGTAATATCACCTGAAAGTAAAGAACCTTCTTCAGTTGAAGACCAATCAAGACCATAACCTTCAACATTACCATGATGTTTCACTATATGAACAGGTCTTTTACTTTGTTTTGGTATAACAAAACCAGGTGTATCAAATGCTTTAAATTGTGAAGAAATATCAAAAATGTAAACCTCTCCGCTTTCTGACATAGTAGCTGTCAAATATTCATTTGTTCTAGATGCAAATGGTGATACCCTGAGTCTATTTGTTGTATGTTTTAATGGTATTGTTTCACTTTCTAAAATTGGATTATATTGTTCTTCCTCTTCTTCTTCATCTGATTCATTCTCTTCTTCTTCAGATTTAGAAAGAGTTTTAGATAATGACGATAATTTCATTATAATTATTTCATTATCCTTAGATTTTGATGCTTGAGTTGCTGTTGCTATATACATTTTCGCTGGATAACTTCTTCTTTCATCACCATATCTGTCTGGTAAAATATCTAATGTAAGACAAGGCCATGGCATATTGACATTATGTAACATTTCATAAACTGTTGGATCAGCTTCTAAAACTTCATCAGGACCTAATGGTCTTGATCTATGTGGTAAGTATAATCCATTTTCTTCATCTTGTTGAGCATTATCAACTTGACTTTGTTGTTTTGCCTTCTGTACAAGACCATCCGTATCAATTGCATTTTCTAATTCTTCATCTGATTGATCTAACTCAATGATTTCACCTTCACTTTCATAATCATCACCTGATAAATCTTCCATACCACCTTCAATACCCAATTCTTTTGCTAATTCTTCTCCTTCATTCATTTCAATATCTTTTAATTTTGGTGCCGCTGTATTTTTCTTGGCGAATGGATGATCATCCCCAATATCGGAAGCATTTCTTTTAGACATGGTTGCTATATCTGTTTATATTTGCACTTAAAAAAATATAAAAGTTATAAGGTATTATAGTCAAAAGAAAATTTAACAATAAAAAAAAATATGAAAAAAAAAATTTGTTAGATGAAAAATTAAAAAAAAAATAGAGAAAAAAAAATAAAAAAAAAATTAAAAAAAATTAAATAATAATTTGCAACATAACATTTGTCATGACGTACAAATTTTGATTTCCAACTGATAAAAATATGTTCTTTAATAACCCCATCTCTTGATCTAAAGTTAACGAGCTCATAAAAATAAAATAATTAGTAACCCTTCCTTATCAAAAGAACATAAATAGATTCAGTCATTAAAGAAGATCGGTGGAAATGGATAGAAAATCTTTTTTGGATCAAGAACCACCTCCAGGATACATTGCAGGTATCGGAAGAGGGGCAACTGGGTTTGTTACACAAGCAGATCTAGGATCTTCTAGACAATTACCAATTGTTTCAATTCCTAATAAACAGGATTCCACCGAAGATCTAGAAATTTTTAAAAATGCAGATGAAGATAACACACCAATTATATCCACCAATGACAAAGATGATTTGGAAGCTGACAAGATTTACGATGATATAGAGAAATATCTAGAGAGAAAAAGAAGTAAAAAACGTAAAAATGATATTGAAAAAAAAGAATTAGAAATCAATGGAGTTATTATCAAAACAGAGGATGCTTCTAAAAGTATAATGAAGCTTGCAGATCAATTTGAAGATGCAAAAAATGATCTAGCATCTGTAACTCCTGAACAATGGGAACAATTACCTGAATCTGGAGATTTTACAAGAAGGAACAAAAGACTTAGAAATGAAATACAAGAACAACAAAGGTATTATCGAAATTCTGATATGATAACCCTAAGTTTGAAGGATTTAGGGGCAACTGACTTTGAATTGGATGACGCTAATAGTGAGATTATTAATAATTCAATAAAACAACAGAGAGAAGATACAGGAAACAATGATGATACTAGTGAAGAGAAGGTTGATCTATTACAGCTTTCACGTATTAAAGATAAAATGCTTGAATATAAAATTAAATCAGAAAATAAAAAAATCAGCTCACAATTGGATAAAGTGGATTATTTAGAGCAACTAAAGCCCTCAAGTAAATATAATATTGGTGATTATAAAAAGACAAGAAAATTGTTTGCCAAACTCAGAGAAGCCAATCCTTATAAAGCACAGAACTGGATTGCCAGCGCTTTATTAGAATATGATGCTAACCAATTTTCTAGAGCTAAACAAATGATACAAATTGGTTGTGAGAAATGTCCAAAATCTGAAGAAATATGGCTAACTAACTTAAAGATCAATGCAGATGATATTCAATCATGTAAAGTAATTGTCGCTGATGCTATTAAATTCAATTATAAATCTATAAATTTATGGATAAAAGCTGTTGAATTGGAGAATGATAATTTATCTAAAATACGTATCCTCAGAAAAGCTTTAGAATTACTACCGGAAGAACCGAGATTTTGGCTAGAAATTGTGAAATATGAAGGGGACAAAAATGTTTCCATTAAAATGCTTCAAAAGGCGACACAAATAATACCAAAATCATTAGATTTATGGGTTTCTTTGGCAGATTTACAAAATACTGGTGATGCTATAGCGACGCTAATAAATTCTGTTAATTATTTAACCGAAGAACAAAGTACTAAAATATGGATCAAAATTGCTAAGTTAGAAGAAGACAAATCTTCCAATGAAGTAAAAGTTAACAAATATGTTGTTAAGGCATTTTGTTCTAATTCATGTGATAAAGACTTTTGGTATGAAGAAGCTGAAAAATGTGAAAAGGATAATCATTTACTAACTTCTCATTCAATTGTTTTGCAATTACTTTCAAACGATAACGCTGCTCAAAAAGACTTGGTTTCCACTGCCAAAAGAGAAAGTGAAAAGGGAAATTATGAGATAGCCAGTACTGTATTATTATTTATAACTTCAAAATACTCAGATTATTTTGATGCTTGGATAGAACTTTTCAACATAAAACGAAAACTAAAAGATTTCCAGACATTGTTTTTATATTATGAAATGGCATTGAATTCGTTACCTAAGGAGAGTAAGCTATATATTATGTACGCAAAAGATAAAATAAAATACGATAATGACAATGAAAAAGTGCGATCAATTCTATCAGATGCTTTATCCAAGTTGCCAAATAATGAAGATTTATGGATATTTTCAATTGATTTCGAAATAAAAGAAAAAAAAACTTTAATTGTAAGACATCTCTTTGAAACAGCTTTAGAGCAATTGATCAACCCTTGTTTTGAAATATGGATGAAAAGAATAAATTTTGAGGAAAGCCAGGAAAATTATAAAGTTACGCTTGATATTATTGATGAAGGATTAAAAAAGTTTCCAACTAATGAATTTCTATATATAAAGAAAGGTGAAATATTTACACATCTAAAAGAATTTGAAAGTGCCAAACAATCGTTTGTTTTGGGTATAGAATCATGTGAGAAAAACGAACTATTATTTATTAAATTGGCAGAATTCTATGAAAAATATCTCAATAACTCAATTAAATCAAGATCGGTCCTTGATCAAGGTATATCTTTACATCCAAAAAGTGATATTTTGCATCACTCGAGATTGGCACTTGAACTGGAATCTGATAATAGAGTACATGCCCAAAGATTGCTATCTAAGGCTTTGTCATTGATACCTTCATCCCCATTATTATGGCGTGATAATATTGAGTTAGCAACAAAACAACAAGTTAAAAACATTTATTCAATGGCCTTGAAGAAAACTAATGATAATCCTTTGATTATTTTGGCTATTGCAAAAGATTTATGGAAATCTGGCAAAATTGATAAAGCACATCAATTTTTCAAGGCATGTATCGATAAAGATATTAATTACGGTGATGCATATATATATTATTATGCTTTCCTGCTTAAATTTGGAAGTAAGGAAGAAATGAGGCTATTGGAAGACCAAGTATCACTTCATTTTGAACTGTTACATGGTACACAATGGCATGAATTGTTAAAACAGAATATAAAAGCCCAAGAACATGGAATACAACTTCTAAGAAATGCAGCTGTAGACTTTTCTAAACATATTTAGACTAAAACTTATACATATTAGTGGATACTTTTTTTTTCATATTATTAAAAGATTTCTACAAACCAGACTACTCTATGGTGGTATTTGTTTGTTGCAATGATAAAAAAATTACGCAGATTGCTATAGATTTTGGTTAATTACCCTTAAAGAGTTGATTTGTTTTATTAATAATTATTTGGCTTAATGGTATTTCTTTCTATAATTTAGGTTTGGCTTTTTTTAATTCCGCTTTAAATATATATTGGCCTATTAAAGCCAAGTAGCTGATTTACATTGAATTATTTATATCAATCTTTAATGGAAAACACTTATTTCTTCAATCTGCATTTCACTTTCAAGTTCAACTGTAACCTAAATATATTAAGTTGAAGAGTTACGCAGTTAATTTGCTTAATTTTGTATTCATAATTATAATCATCGATTTATTCAAATTATATAAATAAATTTATTCAAATTTTCTTGTATGCACACGCTTTCTGGGGCTTAACTTAATCAAATTAAACAATTTCTTAGCAACTTTATGACCTCAATGAATTTTTTGTATATTTTTCTATGTATGAATTAAGTTTGTAAAAAAATATAACATCATTTAAAAAATATACTTATATATAGGTATATGTGAGATAAAATAGTTGTAAAATACAGATTTGGAGGCCGTAAATATACAAAACTGTTGTCATTTCTTCTAAAATTTGCTACAGTGTTTAGTATGTGAGCTCCTCACCCAGCGGCCGGGGATTCATGTTGCGACAAGTCTCCAAAAATTAATGTGAATTTGTGCAAATTAAAAATGTTGATTTTGGTTAAAAGTTTGGCTTTCAAAATACAGTTGGTATGATTCTTTAATATTATTTTGATAGCATATATAGACCAATAAGAGATAATTAAATTGAGCAATTAAATAAGTGATGATTAAACATTTTAAATCCACCAAGTTAGTTTCTTTGAACAAAAAATCAACCACTCAATTTCAAAGACCGTACGCCAGTGCAAAGACTTCCAATATTGATTGGAGTCCAGTTAGATCCAAAAAACAATTATCCCAGGGTATTGAATTTGATGGATCAACAAGCAGAAAGGTTTTTTTTGGACTTTTGTGTCTTGCCCCAATTATAACATTTGCATTAGGTACCTGGCAAGTTAAAAGATTACAATGGAAAAATAAATTAGTTGCAGAATGTGAGGATCGTTTAACATATAAACCTATTGCGTTACCAAAAAATATTACAAAAGATGATTTACCAAATTTGGAGTATAGGAAGGTTTTGGTTACAGGACATTTTGATTATTCAAGAGAAGCATTTGTTGGACCAAGATTACACGATAACCGTAGAGGTTATACCCTAGTTTGTCCATTTATTCAAAGTAATGGTGCCGGTGAAGTCTTAATTGATAGAGGTTGGATTGCAGCGGAAAAGGTTATTCCATCACAAAGAAATTTACAACATTTATCAGTTCCAAAGGGTGAAATCACAGTTGAATGTGTTGTTCGAGTTCCTCCTAAAAAGGGTATTTTCAATATTGATCATGATAAAAACTCAAGATTATATCAATATCTAGATATTGATGCAATGGCGGATGAATTGAACAGTAGACCTATTTATTTACAAGCTTTACAGAATTTTCATGATAGACCAGAATGGATTAACAATGAAGATTTATCAAAGACAGTTGATGATGCCACTAATAAAACCAAGGGGTGGGCATTTTGGAAATCAGCAAAACCAGAATCATCCATTTCTTCTTCAGAAAATATAATTAACAACCATAATACAGGCTATGATACTTCTGAAGAATTTGATCCTTTGCAATTCATTAACGCTGGAGTTCCATTAGGTAAAATACCAAAAGTTGATTACAAAAACAATCATTTGAATTACCTTGTTACTTGGTATTCACTTTCTGTTGCGTCTTCAGTTTTATTAGTTTACATGTTTAAAAAGGGTAAATTCATTAACCCTACGGAAGAAAAATTAAAATTCACTAAAAAAATTATGAACTAGTTTATTGCAAAGAAATTTGCAAACCAAACTATGTAAACATGTATATAGCAATTTATAAATATAATTTATTTTTTATTTTTACTTTTTCTTTTTTTGATTGGTAACTATGAAACAAATAAATTTTTAACATGATTAACACAATTTTATTCCTATACATACACCAAGTAAGATCATTTTGCTGGTTCTTCAAATCTTAAGCTTTTTCTTTTCTTAGCCTGTCCTGTTTCATCTTTTTTTTTCATTCCGCCTTTTTTTATTACATTTGATTTATCATTGACTTCATTTTCACTAGATTCTGTATCAACAGACAAAATATCAGTTGAATCAAAATTGGTGTTTTTTTCTGGTAAATTAGCAATTCTAACTTCTTTACCTGATCCTTTATTACCAGATTCGACTTTAACCAAATTTACATTATTATTTCCAATATACACCAATTCGGCTGTACGAATCCATCTTCTTCTTCTTGTATATTTACTAAATCCATCTTCTGTACTTGGATTTTTCCAGGTATTATCATAGTAAATCCATCCATCATCTGATTTTGGATTAGCAGTAGTTTTAGGTTTTGTAGAAGGTAATTGAATTGAACCATCATTTGTTAAATCTAAACGCCAGGTTTTATCTATCCATCTCCATACCATTCCTTTGGTACTTACATCATCATCATTATTACCTATTTTATCACCATTATTATCTGAGTCTTGAAAATCAATTGACAAAGGTAATTGTGGTAATTCGAAAGATTCGATTGGTTCAGATTCATTTAAGAATTCATCTGTCCATGGTGTTCTTTCATATGATAATAAATTTGGGGTCCAACCAACACCCAACCAACGTCTTTGATTTTCATATATAACATATGTGAAGCGGACGGAAGATTTTGAATTAGAACTGGAGTTTGAACTATCATTATTTGATGCTGATAAAGAATTTTTACCAAATCTGTTAGATAATCTTTTATTAAGATTAAATAAAGTTGAAGTTTTTGATAAACCTGAATTTTCAAAATCTAAACCTGTTAAGTAAAAACATAATAATCTAAATGTACGTGATTTCCATAGAAGAGCACGTGTAATTCTAGACCATTTTGAGTGATAAGTTAATACCAAGATTGATAAGAGAAGAAACATTTTATTAGGAGGCAAAATAAAGAAACTAATGATAACATAAACTGGTGATAAAAATACTGTTGTAAATAATAATCTTTTCAAATCACCTGCTGATAAATCTAATTCTACAATTGGTGATATCAAAACTTCCGTTCGTTTTGAAATTAATGTCATTGTTTGAATAATGTCATCTAATGTTGAATTCTTAGCTTGTTGTTCTTTAACATACGTTTTACATTCAGAATAAATCCATAATGCAAATACTGGTAACAAATGGCCTAAATATATTATGATAGGTTCATAATATAAAATTAAGATAGAAGTCAGTATAACCAAGAAGATTGATAGATTTATTGAATCGTCATCGTTCCAAGTCAAAATATTCAAAGTTTTCAACGTTAGAATAAGAAATGGGTATGATTTTATTAAACTTTTACTAACTGTTGGAGGAGTTGATGATAATAAAGGTGAGCTTTTCACGGTTGAATGTTTAGATAAATTATTAATATTATAACTATCATTATTATCAGCATCTTTATCTGTATTAAATAAACCCAATGCTACACCTATACCACCAATAACACTTGTCTGTTGAGATTTTTCATTATTAATACTCTCACCGTTATTCGAATTAGAAGATGGTGGTAAAACCATTGATATTGGATCTGTATTTTTATTTGATACTCCGGTAAAAGAGGCCTTTAATTCATCAGTTGATGTAAATTTTATACCAGGTTGCGATTGAATTGATGCAACTGGAGTTGAATGAAAGTTGGATTCCAAATTTGGAATTGTTGATGATTCTTTTTTACTTGATTCATTGACTACTTCTAATGTAGAACTTTTTTTAGAACCACTTGAGTTATTACTTGGTGATGTGGTTGAAGTTGTTACATTTACCTGAGAAACAGAAGTAGTATCATTATTACTTGGTGATAAAGATCCTACTAAATGAGATATTGTTGAGCCTAATAAATTTTCAGTGGAGATTTTATTTTTTGTATCATTTATTGTGTTCTGGTGATCTTCAATTGGTGATTGTGATGTAGAAACATCAATTTCATGGGCATTGCCCTTCTCGGCAGAATCCATATTATTACTCATTGACAAATGCTTTGAATAGAAACCAAATCAACAATGAATATTCAATTGTAATACTAGATTATTGATTGATTATAGTAAAAAATTATATTGGATTTGATTTTATTAAATGAACAAAAATTTGTTAAAGTTCTTACTTGTTAATTGTATGTTATGAATAATAAAAGGTAAAAATTAACAATATATTTTCTACAATATTTTTTTTTTCTCATTTTCTTTTACTTTTAGTTTCTTCCGAAAATAAATTGTAAATTTATTAACGCTGCTTTTACGTAATCAGTATTTGAAATTTCATGTACAAAATTAGAGACTATTATATTTTCAATTGATGATCTATTAGAGTATTTTGATATTATTATTATTGTTGTTATTATTACAGAATATATGATATTTATAAAACGAAAATACTGATATAAATTATAAAGCTGCAATGTCTTCCATCTCAACATCATCTAAATCATCATCATCTTCATCATTATTACCATTATTATTTAATTTATCATCATCATCAAAAATATTGTCATCATCGATTGCACCACTTTTAACTTTCTTTTCGAAATTAATTGTCTTTTTATATTCATCTTTCAAAGTCCATTTAAGTGCATATGGACCTTTACGTTCCATTACTGCAATACTTTCCAGACATTCTTTTAAATAAGCTTCAGGTTGATTTGTCTTTTCACGTAAACCTTTCATTGTCCAGTATTCATATTGATTAAATAATTTAAATAATAAAGTCATTAAAACATCTCTTTCCATTCTTGCAGCACGACCATCTTGTTTTGCAGCTTCTTTTTTCATTGCTAATTCCTTTGATAATGTCATTGTTGCACCAGTTTGAATATTTGGAGTTGCTCTACCATGCATAACACCAACTCTTTCAGATTTAATATAATTAATTGTTTTACGTTTAACCATTTGATTTAAACGTCTTTTTTGTTCTAACATTCTTAATTTATTATTTGATACTAATTTTGTTGGTATAATTTGACATTCATGAACTATTTTACCAACTAATTCTGTCTTTTTTGGTATAGTTTTTGCATAAGGTATAAATTTTCTAAATTTTTCAAATTTTTCAAATTTAGCACTTTTACGACCATATTTTTTTTTTAAAGATTCATCTTCTTGACCTTCAAGATAAGTTGTACCTAAACCACTTTCATTTCTTTTTGATCTATAAGCTGGATCATTTGCTCTCATTTCTCTATATTGAGCTTCTTTTTTATAATTTCTAACTTTTCTAGTCCATGTAGCTTCATGATTTAAAGCTTCTTTATTAAGAGTTTTCATTCTTGGTTGATTTGGTAAATTAACAACTTGTGTTCTATACATTAACCTTTGACGAAATTGAGCAAATTGTGATTCACTAAATGCATATTCATTTTCCATTACTTGTTTAATTAATCTAAGTTCATATTCCTTATCTAAATTTTTATGTTCGGGTATCTCATTATTTAATTCTAATAAGATCTTCCCAGACTTTGAATTTTTAGCTTGATTATTATTATTATTATTATTATTATTATTTGGATCATCAGGTGAATTTTTTGGTATTTTAATATTACCTAATAATTGACCATTTAAAAAATCATCAGATTTCCAAAGATCAGCTAATTGAGGTGTTAATTTAACTAACCAAATTTGATTTGATGCATTATTTAAATTTAAATCTAATGATTCATTTTGATCTAATTCTGTTTCATTAATAGTTTCAATACCTTGAGGAATTGGTAAATCATCTTGATCATAAGCTATACCATCAGATAATTCAACATTATTTGAATTATTGTCTGTTATACTACTATTTTTATCATTATCGTTATTTGTATCTGTGTTTGTATTAGCATTTGTGTTTGAAGTTGATGATGATGATGTGGGATTGTTATCTATATTATTAGTATTATTATTATTTGAAATGGATGATGAACTGTTTAAAGGTTGTGATACAGACATTCTAATATTAATATATATAATTGGAGAAATATTAAATATAAGAAGATGATAAATTTTAAAAATTCAATAATCATGTCAATTACATCAAATATCAAATATAAAATATAGAATAAAAATTGAAAAAAAAACGCCTTCCTAAAATTCTGTACATTTAAAACAAAAAAAAGTTATATATATTAAAAGATCGACGCGTCGCTTAAAAAGAAAAGAAAAAAAAATCAAAAAAGAAAAAAAATCAAAAAATCAAAAAATTTATATTTAAAAATTATTTTTAATAAAATAAATATTTTTGTAATTCGGTTTTAAATCAACAGTTATAAATAAAAATAACTTAAATTTAATAGATATAAATTTTACAATACTTTTAATTCCGATAACTGTATAGTAGAGTTGGGCAGAAAACTCCGGTAAAATATATATATAATATCCCAACCAATATATTCCAGTTTTTATTTGCTTTGCTGACTGTTCTAGAATCCAGCCAAAAAAAAAGAAAAAAAGAGCAAATAAAGCGACACGAGCTAAAAAATGACCGTAAACGGCAGTTATTATTTATTTATTGCGAGACCGTAATAAATTAATAAATTAAAAAATTAAAAAATAATTTTAATTATTTTTAATTATTTTTTAAGGCTGTTGCACCACGTGAAACACAATTTAGGCCGCCTGAATGATTAACACTATAATTTGATGCTACTATTAATAAATTGATGGGCTAAGCATTGTTAGCGCTCATTTCTTTTTTTGTGAAAGGAGGCAAATTAAATCTATTAATTATGCTGAATTTATATAAAGGCAGGCACTTCCGCAAAGTGAAGAAGGATCTATCGATTTGAAGGCAATTTAAATCATTTCATTTGTTTATTATTTATTATCTTTATATATTACTTCTTTTCCTTTTATTTTCTTTTCTATTCTTTTCTTTTGTTATTTTTCTCTTACTTCTTTTCTTCTTTCTCTCTTCTTCAGACAACAACAACTCAAAAATTTACTAAATTTAAAAGTACATATTTATAATTAATTCAGTATCAAAACAATAAACAATAAAATGTCTTCTCAAATCTCCAATACACTTGTTTCAAATCAAGAAATTAATAATATCAAAATTAATAATGATAAGGTCGATAATAATAATATAGATAATAATTTAACTACTCATTTACCTCCAAGGAAAAGAGCTAGAACTGAAGCTGAAAAAGAACAGCGTAGAGTTGAAAGAATTATTAGAAATAGAAAAGCAGCTCATGCATCTCGTGAAAAGAAGAGAAAGCATGTTGAACAATTAGAATCTTATGTTAAAATTTTAGAATTAAATTTACAAAATTCAATTAGTTTAAATAAAACTTTAATTTCAAATTTAAATTTAAATGCAATTGAAATTGATAATAATTTAATTTTAAAATTAAATTCAATTGAAAAGATTAAAAGACCAAATGGTTTATTATTATCTGATGAAGATGATTCATCGAATAATAATAATAATAATAATAATAATAATAATAATAATGAACAAGATAATAATAAAGTGAAAATTGAAGACAAAGAAAATGAAAATGAAATTAATGATGAACTAAATAATGAAATAAATAAATCATTTATTAATAATTTAGATGAAATTCCAATTTTATCTTCTTCATCACCTTCACCTTCAATTTCACCAAGTGAATTTTCAAATCCTACAACTCCTATTTCAAATGATCAAAATTTATTAGATCATGAAAAGTATGATGTTGAAATGCTTTTAACAAATTCAAATGCATTTATGGATTTAAATTCTTATTTAGAACCTGAATTTTCATCATCAACTTCAAATGATTTAAATGATGATTTAATTGGTCAAAATTCTTTAGTTTTCAAATCCTCAAATAATTTTCAAAATAATAATGATAATTTAATGGGTTATCTCGGTTCGTATAATAGTGTGCATTCAGCAGTAATGCATATCTAGCTTTCAAATTAATGTTTAACACTTTTAAAAAAAAAATTGTAGTTGTTGTCTCATTAAAAGAATTTAAAGGAGAAAAATAAAATAAATTTTAGGATTTTAGAGAAGACATTTTATTGTTTTGATACTGTTTAATTAAAAATAATCAACAAAACATTTAATTTGAATAATGGTCAGCAGCACCATTATCGACCGAGGTTATTGACGCCCCATTTGATCTTGATGAATTTATCATGACTTGAAAACTGAAAACTAATTGTTTTTTTTTTCTTATTATATTCATTTATCAAATTCATTTATTGATGATAAATAATACTTTACGGGTTTCTATCAAATCCTATTTTGTGATTTGATCTGGTTTTTTAAGCTATTTTTTTCATTTTTCCTTGAAAAATTAGCATTGGGTTTTTTTCAATCATTTTGATTTGTTTTTAATTAATTGTTCTTGTTTTTCTCTTTTCCATATTATTTTATTATTATATCGATTGTTATCATTGTTCATTTTATTTCTTATCAGTTTATCAAAAAAAAAAATTGATAAAGTTGATCATCCTCTCTTTTCTATTAATTGTTTGATTTTTTGTTATTTTTCTTTATTCTTTTTTATTTTCTTTAGACATTGGAGGATGCAATTTTCCTGTTTTGTCATTAGATTCACATTATCAAATTGGTTTAGATGGTAAGTTTTTTGCTCTTTCAGTTTTCATTTGATTTTATTGGGATTTTGTTCTTTGCCGCGCATATTGTGGCGCGTTCTCTTGCTTTGTTAGATTTGTTTAGAGAACTGCGACTGGTGTCAGCGGAGGAAACTGAAATTCACTGGTAAAAGAGATGGTGAAATAGTTTTCAGAGTGGAGTCAGCTGTCTAAATGACTTGTGAAGATAGTATATTTTGTATCTATTAATATATACTATTATCTATCTATTTCTGTGTAATCATTTAACATATATTTATTAGTTGTTTATTTGTTCGATATATTTTAAAACACATGTACATCATAATATAGTGTAAGTATCTCTCATACCATTTAAAAACGAGCGCTCATTAAAAAAAAAAGTAAAGAATTTAAGAAGCATATGTTTGAAAAGGTACTAATTTCAACAGCTATCAACATCAAAGTCGAAATTGAATTCTTAATAATTAAGAACTTTCAAATCTAATCACAGATATGCATATTGTTAAATTCCCCTGGGTGAAACATGCAGAGGGTCCAAGATCATTTGAAATTTACTCAGTCTCTGTATCTCCAGATGGATCAAGATTAGCAACTGGTGGATTAGATGGTAAAGTTAAATTATGGTCAATTGAAACACTTAATAAATATAAAGATTTTGATTCAAATATTGAATCATTGAATAATAATGAATGTAAACCATTATGTTCAATGTCAAGACATGCAGGTGCTATTACATGTGTTAGATTTTGTCCAAATAGTAGATTTTTAGCAAGTGGTAGTGATGATAAATTAATTTTAATTTGGGAAAAAGATGAAGAAAAAACTAGAATAATGAAAATGAATAGAAGTGAAATTGAAAATTCAACTGATTCGAATTTTTTATTTTCATCAAGTAATAATAATAATGATAATAATAATAATAGTAGTGTTAATGATATTGATTTAGAACATTGGACTGTTAGGAAAAGATTAGTTGCTCATGATAATGATATTCAAGATATGGCATGGGCTCCAGATGGTTCTATTTTAGTTACTGTTGGTTTAGATAGATCTATTGTTGTTTGGAATGGTTTAACATTTGAAAAAATTAAAAGATTTGATATACATCAAAGTCATGTTAAAGGTGTTGTTTTCGATCCAGCTGGTAAATATTTTGCCACATGTTCAGATGATAGAACAATGCGAATATTTAGATATAGGAAAGGTGTTAATGTTGATGGTACAGATATGCAATTCGTTGTTGAAAATATAATTCGTGATCCATTTGAAAAATCTCCCTTAACAACATATTTTCGTAGATGTTCTTGGAGTCCTGATGGTCTTTATATTGCAGCTCCAAATGGTACAAATGAAGGTGTTAATGCAAATGCTGTTATAAAACGTGGTAGTTGGGAAAGTGAATTGAGTTTAATAGGTCATAGATTGCCTTGTGAAGTCTGTTCTTTTAGTCCAAGATTATATGATGTTGAATTTGATAATAACAATAATAATAAGTCATCATCTTCAAGATCTGAAACTGTGATAATAACTGCTGGTCAGGATAAAACATTAGCATTATGGAGTTCAAGTTGTGCAACTCCTTTATGCGTTGTAACAGAAATATCTGCAAAATCAATTACTGATGTTGCTTGGAATCCAAATGGTTTAAATGTTTACATTTGTGGACTAGATGGTGTTGTTTTATCTTTATTTTTTGATGAAAAAGAGTTGGGACATGTTGTTCCCTGGGAAGAGAATAATCGTGCCCTTATAAGATATGGTAAAGATAGAGATATGTTTTTCCCTGAAAGTGTTGAACAACTAAAACTTGAAGAATTTGCTGAAAAACGTGGGATTTTTTCTAAAAATTTAAATTTATCATTGAAACCAGATAGACTACAATCATTAATGGGAGGTAATGATCAAAGCATAAACTCAAGTAATTTAAATGATAAATTAACTTCAAATAAACCAGTTATGAATGTTTTGATTCCAAGATCTAAAAAACATCCTAATAAACAAATGCCGGTTCCAAAAATAAACATGACAAAAGAAAATAACAACAATGCTACAAAGGTAAATATTTTATCATCTAAAACTCAAAAGGTTACAATTACTAAGTCGGGTAAAAAGCGTGTTGCTCCAACATTGATTACAAATCCATCAACAGATTCTTCAAATAATGATAATTTATTTTCAAATTCTACAAAATCAGCAACTTTAGAATTGAAAAATTTAAACCTGAAAAAGAAATCACAGCTAAATTCAATTATAGCATTACCTCACCCACCCTTACCAAAACATGGATTATCAACACTGACATGTTCATTGCGTTCAAATATCATTAATGATGAGACCGATATGGAGAATTTGGATAAAATGATTGACTATATTGCAGAAACTGATAACAGCCACAAATCAAACACCCAGAGCAAAAAGGGTAAATCTGCAACAAATGGCAAGCAAAGATTTTCTATCTCTGGATCTTCATCAACAAATGGAAATAGTAGTCATAAAAGCAGTTATTATTATCATAGTAATAGCAATAATAATAATAGAAGAAATGGTAATTTGCAATTTGGAAATTCTGAAAGTGCTTGGAATAAACGTAGGAAAACAATGTACCCCGATTGGATAAAAGATTCAGTTGTAAATTCAATGACCATACATTCTGACAAAAATCTAAGTTCACTAAATGTTTTGATTGGGAAAAAAATGTTAAATGATAATGTAGAACAAGTTATTGAAATACGGTATGAAAATGAAAATGTATATAAATACTTAGATCATCATGATGATACCGAATTGGATAATACTTGGAATGAATTAGATTTTGCATCGCATCTTATTGCTAAATCATCGAATCAGAAAGGCCATAAAGAATCAAAGGTTGATGATTGGAGTCTATTCATCAATGATAAAGTAAGCTGTATTGGAGAATCTGAATTTGATGGTATATCTTATTGGTGTATATGTACAGAAAATGGTAAAATATTAATTCTATCGAGTACAGGTAGACAATTATGTGGATCAATTGAATTAGGTTCTAACATTGTCAAATTAATTTGTAATAAACATCTAATTTTGTGTGTTTGTGCAAATAGTTTAATCTATTCGTGGGAGTTTAAAAAAATGAATGACTCTGTAATTTTGGGAAAATCGATAATGGAAAGTATAAGTTTAGCACCAATTGTCAATACTCATTTTACAACATCTGACAATAATAAAAAGAAAATTGAAATAATTAGCAAATTGCATAATATCTATTTAAGATCAAATGGTTGCCCATTGATTGTTGTTAATAATGATAGATTTAATTATATTTATTCATTTGATCCATTTTTAGAATCGTGGGTTGAAATTTTAGATAGCTGGTATATTAATATTTTACCTAAAAGTAAATTGGAGAATGAAGTGAAATTTCTCACTGATAAGGATAGAATTTTGAAGTTTATTACAGATAGATTCATTAGAAGCAAAGATGTTGGACAAGAAAATAAAATTAATGATAAATCTGAAAACAAAATTGATGGGAAAAGTGATAGTGACACTCTTGTTGAATCAGGCACAGTTATAAATAAGGATTCAAAAGAGACAGAACAAAGATTACAATTTATTTATGAGAATTGGAAGTCTGCTAATCAATGCGTTATGGAATGTATTAATAGAAAATTAGAAAAGTGTTAAATAGTTTTATTTGTTTATAATATTATATATATCATAAATTTGTTTTGTTGGTAATTTTAATAGTCATACAGGAACCAAACTAAAACTTCTTTCGTCTCTTGGCAGCAATTTCCCAATCCTTCTTTTGGTTATCGTTGTTCTTTTTAAATTCTTCTCTGTAGTGTAAAAATTTACAGGTATCACCAAATCCACAATATCCGTTTTTTAAAAAATCTTTACAAACGTCTTGTTGATAATCCATTACATAGTTTTGCTTAACGTGGGTACTTAAAGGTTTAACTATAACATCTTTACGAGATTTATGTGATATCAGACCTGTATAAATTTTATCCCCATCAGAATCTCTCTTTTGAATTGATTTTGAGTTGGATATAAGTTTTTCATTTTTTTTCAATTGTCGGAGTTGTTCTTCAATTGCTATATCAGGTTTAAACAGTTGTGTTTTATCATCTTTAGTTATATGGGATTCACTTTCTCGATTGGATTTAACATCATTTTCTTCTTCTTTAGCATGCTTTGATTCAGTTTTAGAAAGCTCGTTGGTTTGATCAACAAATTTTTCATCGGTATGGTTTTCATTGTTGCCTTCTTTGACGGTATCATCATCATTAGCCCGTACTCTTTTCAGATTGTTTTTCTTCAACACTCTCTTTTTAAACATTTAAATGGTATATCTGTTATTATTCTTTAGGATAAAATCAGATGTAGAAATTTCTAAGAAGTTGTAGAAATATTTATTAAAAACTCAATATAAAACAAGAATCTATTGATAAATAATTAATCATTTTAACAATACAATATACTTTTTATTTTTTATTTTTTATTTTTTATTTTTTATTTTTTATTTTTTATTTTTTATTTTTTATTTTTTATTTTTTTATTATAGCACGTGCATTGCATCAGGGTTTGTAGCCCTCTTTTAATTTTGTTATTACCACGCACAAATTATGTAAAAATCTCAATCAGTTTGATTCTCACTTTACGCACCAGAGTCAGTTGCAATTTTCACCATATTAACATTTTTAGAAATTTTATTTGTACTTCATCTACAATAATATCATTAGAATTTTGCTTCAAAAACTAACCGATTTTACACATATCAAAATGGCTGTAAGTAAAGAATAATATTGAATTAAATGAAGTGCTAATTTGTTATTTTGTGAATAAATGATATATGTTATATGAAAGAAAAAGTTCACTGAATAAAGTTTATTATAAAGATTAGGAAAATATTCGATTCTAGTGATAAGGAATTTTGTTCTTATATAAAGATTTAAATAATGTATCAAACAACATTGAAAACAAATGTTAATTTCAAAATTTTTGAATTTAAAAGAACTCATCAATTTCCAACATATATTGTTTATGAAAGAATAGTTACAATTAAGGTACTCTTTTTCATTATAAATTTAAAAGCAAATACTAACAATATTTTAATATTTTTATGACTAATATTTGTTATTTTTATTAATTATTTTTTTAACAGAGAGAAATTACTGATATTAAACAATTTGTTGAATTAGCAAGAAGATCAGACGTCAAGACTGCTACTATCAAATCACACACCATTGTTAAGCCAAATGGTAAGAGAGTTAACCAAACCAAATTCAAGGTTAGAGGTTCAAAGAACTTATACACTTTAATTGTTAACGATGAAGGTAAAGCAAAGAAACTTGTTCAAGCATTACCACCAACCCTTAAGGTTACCCAAATCTAATTAACTTTATTTGTATAGTTATAATTAAAACATTTAATATAAAATTTTAAAAGTTAAAAGTAAAAAAAAAAATTGTAGAAGTATCTATTTTTTTCTATTTGGATATTTTTTTCACTACATAATACTAAATTTTTGTTTAATTTTTATTCAATAGATTATGTAAAGGTTTATATATAACTAGATTATAAACCAAATTCAGATCTGATAGCTTTTGCAAATCTTTCTAAACCAACACCTAAAGTTTCTAATGGAACTGCAGCATATGTACCTCTGAAGAAGAAAGTAGTTGCATCAGTTTTTTCCTTGTTTGGAGCTGCAAACCAAGAACCTGGGATCATTAAACAACCATCTTCTAAACCTTTTTCATAAACAGCATTTTCAACTTTTAAAGGATCTTTTTCAAATTTAGTAGCAAATTCAGGATGTTTTGCGGCATCAATAACAATTGTAAAGAACATACCAGCAATTGGTGGACACCAAGATACAACTTCAGTTGGCATATTTTTTTCTAAACACTTCATTGTAAAATCTCTTTTAATTGAATATTCTTTTCTTAAAGCAATTAACCAATCAATATACCCAGATTGACCCCATCTACCTAATAAAGCTTGAACAATTGATTGTGAAAAACCTGATGGTGCTTGAATTGAAACTTCGTGTAAACGAACAAATCTTTCTAAAAGTTTTGATTGACCAATAATCCAACCAAGTCTTGTACCTGGGGCTAAAACTTTTGAGAATGAATCTAAACGTAAAACTCTACCTTCAACATCCATTGAAATAAATGATTTAACTAAACCATTTAAGAATTCATCATGAGTTGGAGTTTCATTTTTTTCTTCTTTACCTTCTTCATATTTAGTCATTTGTAAGAAATAATAAGGCTCATCTTCAACAATTATAAAATCATATTTACAAGCAAGTTCATAAATTTTTTTTCTTCTAATTTCATCTAATGAAGAACCAGTAGGATTTTGACCAGTACAAATAGTATATAAAAGTTTTGGTAAAGGTTTTGATTTATCCCAATTTTCTAAAATTTCTTCAAATGCTGAAGGAATAATACCATAAGCATCCATTTTAATTGGAACAAATTGAACACTTAAACTTCTAGCTGTTTCAATTGCTGATGAGAAAGTATATTCTTCAACAAAAATTGATTCACCTGGATTACAAAAACTTCTAAGACAAGCTTCCCAAGATTGAGTATTACCAACTGTTAAACAAAGTTCCCAATCTTTATAAGGTACATGGTGAATTGTTTCAGTATGTTCTCTTAAGAAAGAAACTAATTCAGGATTACCTTGAGTATGACCATATTGTAAAGATCTAGCTAATGGAATATCGAATTCTTCAACTTTATGTTTATGAACTTCAGAAATTGTTGCTTTACCTGTAACGGAAGGTTGAGCACCAATACCATCTTCAAAAGGTGGTTCTGGGGAATAAGCAACAATTTTTTCCCAAGGGAAATAATCTGCAAGTGGTAAACCACCACCAAGAAAAACGATATTATCTTTACCGTAATATTTGAAAGCTGATTTTAATGGTGAATTTTTTCTACCTTTGGATTCATTAGATAAAAGATGGGATAAATCTTTGACCATTTTGTTAAGAGTTGGTTTTATTTATTGTTTGAAGAAAATTATGAAAAAGCAAAAAAAAAAAAAGAAAATAAGAGTTAAAGAATATATGAATTAAAAAAAAAAAGAAAAAGAATGAAAAGGTAATAATCAACTAATATATATGTAATTCCAACTTCCAAAAAAGTGGAAAAAACGACGACTTTTGTAAAATTAAAGCTCAAAATATAAGTTCCCTCTCTATCTCGATTCGTTTAATTTCCTCGCTCCAATAAACAAATAAGTAAATAATTCCATTAAAAAGCGGAAGCTTAGCACATTATCCGCTTCAAAAAGTCATTTTTTTGTTTGGCTCGGGTATAAACGTTAAATAACGGTTAAATTTTCGGATATCATTATTGATATGATGAATTTTTGAATTGTTAGTAATTAGTTAGTTAATTATTTATCACAAATGTTCACAATCTTTAGTGACTTATATTTACTTACATTGTTTGTTGTAAAAAAGGGGTCAGATTATGTATTAAAAGTTCTATCGGTGGCCTTGATTTTAATTGATAATACCAAAAAGCCTATTAGTTTCAATCTCAAATAGAGAGAAAAAGCTTATCATATCAATCCTTCTATGTTATAGTTATACGTAATTATGAGATGTAGGTTTCTCATCAGAAGAGTCCATGTTTTCATTAATATAATCTTTTATAAAAATCAATTTGATAATAAACCATTTAAAATTAAAACTTTTTAACTCTTGTTTTGAATCATAACAATTTTTCAACATACTAAAAGAAATATTTAAAGTATTGATCCGATCCTGCTCGGTTATATATAACACTGGGATGGTCTTACTAATTTGTTCATCAATTAAACAATTTGAAAAAGTTCAATTTTTTTCAAATAGTTATAAAATCAAATGATTTTATTACTTAAATATATGTAAAAACAAGCAATAAATTAAATTTTTATTTCAAATTTTAAATAATCAATTCAGTTTCAAGTTAACTCCATTTGTCCATTTATAAATTATTCAATCTTGATAATTATACAAATCTCATCATTAGACAAGCTCAAACAAAACACAATTTTTTATTGAAATAATCCATAAAATCATTAAATTAATATTTATTCATTAATTTTATTTAATAAACTTATTCAATTATAATCAAATTCAAAGAAAAGACATAAATTGTCTTCTAGATTAAGTTAAAGAGTTAATGTATTAACTAATTTGAAACTATGTATTTTCAACAATCAATTTATCGAGCTTGGATTATGATGGTAAGGTCCCCTTGTATTGAATTTAATATTGTAAATTCCTTTTGTAAAACCTCCAAATCTTTATTTAGGTTAATCTTAAATTAAAACAAAATTAACACCACATCCTAGATAAAGATCAAATATCAATTATAATAATTATTGTTATTTACTTACCTATTTAGTTAGTTATAATAATATGATAAATGATAAACATAGTCAATCAAATTAATTAATACATATATGAAAAAAAGAATCGAATTTAGAGTATAGTAGGTCTGAGGAGTATTACCTTAAAAACACTGAAACTTTGGTTACAATAAAAAAATATTTAATAGAATATTGTTTTTCACTTGTAACGAATAAGAATCAGGATGGATGCATTGAATTGATTGTAAAAGAATAAAAATAAATTAAATAAATAAATAAAAATTCTATTCTTAATAATTCATTAAAAATTGCTCTTAACATGATGAAGAGTCTACAAAAATATTAAATTTTTGAATATTGTTTTATGTACCTTGAAATGATCCCATTTGTTATTAAATACTCAGATTGAATATAAATAAATATATGTTGAGCTTTTTAAGAAGTTTAAATTTCTTAAAACCTTGAAATGAAAAGATTAAGCAAAATATGAATGAAACTAAAAAGAAACATTATTGCATGAACACAACTGGATTATACATAGATCTATTAAATTATGAATAAGTGAAACATTATTGTAGAAGCTGATAATACTTAATTGACCCATTTCTTTAAGACAAGAAAAAAACTTTAATATTCGTACAAATAATGTGTCATACATACATGATTAAAAAACTATATTAAAAATTTAATATTTAAACGATGATATGTGTCGCAACATAAATTTATGTTGTGGATTTTTTAATAACATTATTATAGTTATTTTTCAGTGAAGCGAAAAACAAATGTCGTCGATTCGACATGGATTCTCTAATTGGGAGATGTCAACTTCACTTCTTTTATTTATATATTACTTCTAGTTAATTTGTAGAAAGACTTACATACTTTAGTATATTGGTGATTAATTAGAAATAGAGATACAGGATAGATTATAAGTAAGTTGAGATCAAAACACATTTCAAAGGATATTGAGTGTATCGAAGCTTTACACTAAATTATCTGTGTAATAGGCAGTTCGAAGTGTTAGGTGAATATCTCATCTATAAATTACGACATGGCACTCATGCTGGGAGTTATTAACTAATTTGTTTTCATGCATAAAACTAAATACTAACGCTGTATTTTTTTAATAAAAATACAATTCTTTTAATTCTTTCTTTTTAATAGATTTAAAATAAATAAAATATGTCTAATTTCACTCAAAGAATTTAAGCTTTAGAAGCTTCCAACATGTTATTCGAATAATCTCAAAATGAATAATTGTTTCCTCACACTATTGAATTGAATAAGAAAATCTAAAATCTTTTTAATTCATTAAAGAGTTATAAAAATTAAAAGATACGGTAACTGATGTTAGATTACAAAAGACAGAGAACAATTTTGATGATTGGTTATCAAAGGATGAGGAAGTCTTATGTAAATTATGTTCTGAAGGTTTTACAAAAAGAGATAAAACTAATAAAGTCATTGGTATTATTGGTCTATTCATCGATGACATGATAGTTAGTTGTAGCACTGAACAAGAAATAAATATTTTAAGCAATGAATTGAGTATATTATATCGATTAAAAGCTATTGAATCAGATAAAAATGGAATGCAAAGACTTTTGGGTATAAGTATGTATATAAAGAGAGATCAAAATGGTAGGACAATCATTATAAAAATAAATCAAACCCAATACATCTCCGACATTATACAGAAACATGGTATAATAGAATCAAACAGGGTTAAAACTCCATTGCCATTAGGATGATATTACAAAAATATATCTTCAAATGAAATCTATGCAAATGATAATGCATTAAAAATCGCTAAAACAAGATTCAAAGAAAGAATAGGATTATTACTATATGTTTTGATAATGACGAGACCCGATATTTGTTATGCAGTAAATTATCTTGTTCAACTTTGTGAATATGCACATCCAGACTTATTTGATTTGAATAATAGAAAGAATGTTTTAATATTTATTTAAGACACAAAAATATTCACTGGTATACAAAAACTATAAAAACAAGGGAATTATTTTTTATACAGATTCAGATTATGCCTAAGATCCACTATCCATGAGATCGATGAATGTTTATATTGTTACTGTCAATAGTGGGTTAGTTTATTGGAAATCCAAGTGTACATCATTAATGTACTAATTCTGCAGAGGCAGAATTACAAGCACTTTTTGTTATTACAAATGAAATGATATGTTTTAGAAGATTAACAATATTCTTAGGTTTATATAAATTGTTGATATTATTAAGGTTGACAATATTTCAATTATAAATTTCACTAAAAATGATAAATAGTCGAGAAAGTAAACATTAAGCTATGAGAGGCTTTGCGGTTAAAGAAGGGATAAATGAACTATGTCCTGATGATCCATTTAGTACTAATCAATCAAGATTTAAAGTTGAGCATAATAGTAGTCAACTTCATATTCTTACCAAACCTATTACCGTCAAGACTATGAACAGATTGAAATATTATTTATTTGACAAATATAATAACTAGTCAAGAAGGTGGTCTTTGATTTGACATTGATTCTTTAATTGAGATTTTAACTTCACTTCATTTATTTATATATTACTTCTAGTTAATTTGTATAAAAACTTATATACTTTAGATACCAAATACAATTTCAATTTTATTTACATAAAGGATAAGCTACTTATCTATTTTAAAAAAAGACAGATAGTATATTAGCTCTTTTATTCATATTAATAATTTCATCATCTAGAATGAAAATATCAAAGCAACTATACAAATTAATTAAAAATGATTACCGTTATGAAATTGATTGTTTTCTAGCAACACTATTATTTAGATTAAGATTAAAAGACAAGTGTATTTAAAAATACAACAATAGAGTCTTGCTGATATATAATATTTATCTAAGTATATGTATATAATCAATCAGTATCATGAGAAGTTTTATCATGTTATTATGTAATTCTTAGAGCTCAATTAGTTAATAAAAGTATTTTAAGAACACAAATATTTTAGAGTAAAACCAATTTTGAGATTTTACAACAGTTTTTCATTTGATGCGGTTTGGAACGATTGATAATTTTCACCATTAACAATTTTGTAATAAGATTTTTATTTTGGTTAATATATATATATATATATCATGTTAATAAAATAACATAATAATCAATTATAATGCCTCGTTTAAGAAAAATTCAGTATGAAAAATATAAAGATTTAACATTTGATTTTGAAGAGAATGATCCAATTGACATTGTAAAACAAGAAGAAATAATTGATAATTTCAAAAAAAGAAATGATATTTTAGATTCAAAATATGCTAAATATGTATTTAGATGTTATATTATAATGTTATTTTTAATCAATTTAGCATTAATAACGATTCCATATTATAGGAAAAGTTATAATTCAATATTTAGCTCTTTAGCTTGTATAATGTTATTTTTCCCATTATTATTAGCATATTCAACAGTTTACACAATTGATAAATCAAAATTTTATGAAATTTTTTTTAATTTTAAAACAATTAAATTTTTATTAATTCTTTATTCTATTATAATAATATTCAAATTTATTTGGTTTAATATAAGTGTTAAAAGTGATCTAATTTATGTTTTACCAATTTTATTTACAATTTGTATAATTGATATTAATGAAGATAATGGGAAATTTAATCAAGCAATTAATGAATTAGAATCATTAAAATATAATTATAAAGAAGCATGAATTATAATGGATTAAACCAAGTTATTGTAAATCCATCAATATTCTCTGATTCTTTGGTTAATTTTTTATAATTCATTTCATTAATTGATTCAATCCAAGATTTACAATTTAATAAAGATTTAATTAAACCAGATAATATACTTCTTTGTTCAATTATATAAGTTACATTACTTTTAACACATGTTGAAATGATTGAATTTAATACATCTTTAGTTGATAAATAAGTTGATCTTGAAATAAAATTAAATATTAAAGGCATTTTTTGTTCAAATTTTAAAAATGAATTAAATAATATAAAATTTAAATCTTTAATAAAATATCCAGATATCCAATAATTTTCAAAATCTGTTAAATTATTGATACAAATTGTAATATCAATTGAATTTACAGTTATTAAATTGATTTTATTTAAATTAATTTGTTCAGATGGTGATAATATTAAATCATTAAATAATGAAATATCAAATAAATCATCAATTAACTTAATTGTAAATGAAGTATTTGAATTCTTATTATCATTTATAATTTCATTTTTAAAATATAAATTGTGCCAGATATTTGAATTTTTTAACATAATTTTCAAGATATTAAATAAATTTGGTGTATTATCATAACAGATTAAAGTATTATTATAATAAAGTGATAAATTTATCTAATTATGTTAGAATAATGATATGATATAATCAATTAATAAAGATTCAAATAAAGGTATTGTTTTACATACTAATAAAGAATTATTAAATGATGGTAAATAAGCCATTGCCATATCTTCATTAAAATTAGCATTATTTGGATTTGTTTGACAATAGAAGGCAAAATTAGCATTTAGAGTAACTGATTGATTTCTTATGAAATAAAGTGGATCCATGTTTGTCTTATTATACTACGATTAAAAAAAAAAGATAATGATGATTAACAGGAAAGGACTATAATAAATTTGAGGCTCATCAACATTTAATTCTTTATTTTTTTTTTTCCTTTTTGTTAATTATTACCTTTATAAATTAATTTACTATAATAATAATAATAATAATAATAATAATAATAATAATAATAATAATAATAATAATAATAATAATAATAATAATAATAATAAAAGCTATTAAATTCTCCTATTTTCATATTATATAGTTATATAAATTATATATATAAACCTTGATTGTAAATTATATTAATATTAACCCAACCCCCCAAATAAAAATGACATTAATTAAACAGAGACAGCACCATAACCTTGTGGTTCACGACCTGGTAATGTAACACCATGATAAGAACTTGAAGAATCAAATGGATAACATGATATAATATACCAACAATGAATTAAAGCTGGTAAAAATCCTAATAAACATAAGGCGATATTAATCCAGAAGTCTGCTGAGCAAATACCACGTTTGATACCAACTGGTACAAAAGGTAAAAATATACCAATAAAAGCTAATAACCAATCTCTAGCGTGCATTGTATTATTCTGATAAAAGTTGATTTAATAAAAGATAATCTGAATAAATAAATAAATAAAGAAAGGAAAGACAGATAGACAGATAGATAGATAGATAGATAGATAGATATATATTTATATATACTTATTAATTTATACATTTGAAGAAGAAAGAAACCAGTCCTAAAAATTTTAAATTTTAAATTTTAAATATTAAATTGCTCAGCCATATCCCAGTTAATTAAACTAATATAAAAATTACATACATCATCAATCATATTTAGTATTATTCCTCACTCACTCACTCACTCACTCGCGCGTTGTGTCGGTATTTACAATTTATTCTTTTTTTTTTTCTTTACTGTGCAATACCGCCGAGCCTCCTACATAAATCAACGGCAATCTCCGCATCATAATGTCGGAGATCAATTAAGGCATTTTCAAACTTGTTCAAATAAAGAATTGCTTTCCTTGCAATACTTTTGGTTTTGAATTTACTGTTATCATCACTTAGATGGAATTCATTACATATTTGTTTAATAACTTTATGAATTTGGTTACTTTGCATCTTTTGGTAATCACAGTTACAAATTAAATTTTGTTCTCGTAGTTCATTATTAACATCATTAGCTAATGGTGATGTATTTGCAGTATTTCTTACTGGTGGTTCCATTCCATAAAATGAATTGGTAAAAGTGTTTTCATTACATGATGATTCATCATCATCATCATCATCATCATCATCATCATCATCATCATCATCATCATCGCCATCATTATCATTATCATTATGACATTTATTATTAAAACTTGAATTAAGATTAGATTTTAATCCTTTTATATTTTCTTGTTCCTTTTCCTTTTCATTTTCATTTTTAATATTTAAATCCCATTTAATTTCAGGTCCAAAATTTGATTTTTCAAAATTTAATTCAAATTTTGGTTTTCTTTTCTTGATTTTATTGCCATGACCAGATAAAATATTTAATGTATTAAATTTTAATTTATTCTTTGTTATAAATTTAAATTTTAAAAGTTCATCAGCACTTGGTCTAAAATATGGATCTTTGGTTAAACATGCAACTGAAAATTCTTTAATATAATAACTTGAAGTTAATGGTAATTTTGGTGGTTCCATCTTTGGTATTTCAAATAATACTTTTAATGGTTCTTTATCATTGTTTGGTACTTTACCTGTACTTAATTCAATTAATGTAATTCCAAGTGACCAAATATCAACTTTTTCATCATATTCGACATCATCAAAATCTTTTAAATCATTATTTTCATCATCCTCATTATTATCATTTTTAACATTTTTAACATTTTTCAAACTAGAATTATCTCTTGCATTAAATTCTTTAACAAATTGATATTCAAAAAATTTTTTTCTCCAAAACTTATATAAAGTTCTTTTACCAAGCCCATTTTCTTCTAATTTTTTTTCAAGGTATTTATCATTAGTTTTTAATAATTTAATTTCAGTTATAATTTCAGGTGCCATCCAATATGGTGTACCAACAAATGTTTTCTTACCAGTTAAACCATTCATTTGACCACTAACTCCAAAATCGGCTAATTTAATTATATTATTATTTGTAATTAAAATATTTGCAGCTTTAATATCTCTATGAATAATTTTTAAATTATGTAAATATTTTAAACCTAAAAGTACATTTTTCATAATATATGAAACAACATTTTCATTTAATCCATTTCTATTAAATTTTAATAAATCTGCACAACTACCTTCACTACAATATTCCATTACTATAAACATTGTAACATCAATTATAAAAGTTTCAAACCAATTTGTTATATTTGGATGTTTTAAAGATCTTAATAAATTAATCTCTTGTAATAAAACTGAAATTTCATCATCACTACATTCAATATTAATTGCTTTAATTGCAACATTTCTTTGATTATTTAAATCATATGCTTTATAAACATCACCAAAATTACCACGTCCAATACAATCACTAAGTCTATAATTTCTAAATTCTTTATTATGATTTTTATTATTATTATTATTATTATTAATATTATTATTATTATTATTATTATCATGAAATGATATTGTTGTCTTAACTTTTTTAGGAGAATTTTGATAAATAGCAAACATTTTTTTTTTTAGTTAGCAATTACAAACTACAATTATTAACAAATTATTGGTTTTAATAATTTATAATATGAGTTCTTTTATTGATATTATATGATATAAAAGTCTAAATAAAATAAATAAAATAAATAAATAAGTATATATCATATATATATATATCATTTGTAATAAAAAAGGCAAGTCTAAATATAAATGATTTAAAAGGGAATATTAAAAAGCTAAGCTAAAAAAAAGAGGTCATTAATGTAAAATAAAGAGAGAAGGAATCAAAAAAGTCAAAAAAACAAAAAAAACAAAAAAAATGTATTATCTGTGTATGATCCGTGTTTATAACAGGAAAATTCAATGGATATCTATAACACATTAATATTAGAAATATGTCATTATTATATTATTTTTTAATCACGGTGTTTCTTCTTTTATTTTGTTTTTTTGTTCTTTTGTTTTTTTGTTTTTTTGTTTTTTTGTTTGGTTTATCAATTTTGTAATAATTAAGAATTGTAAATATTACATAATGTACGATCCCACTCTGGTGAGACCATCATTTTTAAACATTTTGTTTGAGTCCAATCAAGTGCATAAATTAAAGGTGAAAATTTAATAAATGCTAAAGATGATAATATTGATACAATTATAATTAAGATATAAGTAATTGAAGGTAATTTTTCTAAACTCCATTGAAACATTTGACTAATTAATAAAATACCAACGAAAACACATGGTAAATAATCAAATAAATTTAATTCAATTTTAACAAATGTAAATGGTAAAAATAATATAATATATAATAAAAGATAATCTAAAGTTTTCCTATCATATTTTAAAGTTGCAGAATCTATAAAATTTGAATGTTGAAATGGATTAAATGTTGCTAATTGATAAATTTTTAATATACTATAAACAATAATTGAAATTGCAATTAAATAATAAATAATGAAATTACCTAATAAATAAATTGATTTTTTATTAATTTCATCCCTCCAAAGAGTTAAACCTTTTCTTAATAAAATAAAATCTGATACTTTAAAATTTTTTAAATTATTATTATCATAACCTGGATTCCCAATATAAAGTTTTTTAATAATTAAATAATGAATTTCAAATAATTTTTCCCAAAATGAAATTTTTTTTAAAATAATTCTTTTTTTATTATTTGAATAAATTGGATTATCATTCCAATCAATAAACCATAAAGAAGATTCAAAATTTGGTTCTTTAATACAAATAATTTCAAATTGACCATTTGAGAAACCTTCATTTAATTTTAAAGGAGTTGCTAATAAATAACAATCATTTTCTTCATTATAAATTTGAAAAATTGAATCAACTGAACGTAATGCACTCTTTGATGCATCAGTTTTACAATAATTAGTTGCCATTTTTAATTGAAATATAGAATTTTTTGAATTAATTAATTCATTATTATTATTATTATTATTATAATTTTTATCAGTTGTTACTAAGAAATTATATTCTTGTTCAGATAATGGAGGTTTAAAATTTGAATCAATTAATAATAAAGAATTAGTTGTATCATGTTTTAAATTAATTTTAAAAGGTGGTAAAATTGGTGGTGAATTATTTAAATCATTATTTATTGATAAAATTTTAAATAAATTATTAAAATCATCATAATTTTGAAATAAAGTAACTTGTTGACTATTTGAATAATGGAAATAATCATTATGAGAATGTAAATAAGTACCAAATTTATAATTTCTAATCATTATATTTGAATTATAATTAATTGATGAAAATGTATTATTTAAATGATTATTTAATAAAGAATATTGAAAATTTGGAGATAATAAATTATAATCTGGACCTTTTTTAATTAATAAATTTAAATGAATTTTAAAAATTGATAAATAAATTGTTAATGAAATAAATGAATATAATGAAGATTTTATAATAAAATTTTTTAAAGCAAATTTAAAAGGTATATGAATATCATCAATTAAAGTCCATAATTCTAATAAATTTGAAAAAAATGAATAAATTAAAAAGAATAAACCTAACCAATGAGAACTAAATAATAAACCTAAAGAAATTGAAGTTATTAAAATATTAAATAACCAATTTAAGGAGAATTTTTGTTTAATTTGTTCAACTTTATGAAATGATATAAATAATGAAATTAAAAATATTAAAATACTTTCATTTAAAATTAATCTTTGAGATGTTAATAAAGAATTTTCAATTGTTAATAAATAACAACCAAATAATGAAATATAATGATTAATACCTGTTGATTTTAAAGTTTTATAAGCTAAAATAATTGAAAATGAACTAAATAAGATAGTTAAAATCCTTAAAGGTAAAAATGGGAAGTTATTAATATTATTATTATTATTATTATTATAATCATTAATTAAATTTAAATTATAGCCAAATAATTTTGATAATAAATAATAAAATAAATTAATAAATGGAGGATTTAAATCGAAAAAAAATTCATTTTTAAAATAATTATTAATATTATTAATAAAATTAATTTCATAAGTAATTTGAAAATTTAAATAATTAATATTAAATAATCTAATTAAAATTGAAAAAATGAATAAAATTAATAAATTTAATTTTTCATTTAAAGATAAATTTAACCAATTATTAGTTTCTTCAATATCTGTATAAACATAAGGACGTATTGGACCTTGTTTAAAAATGAATGGATTATAAGACGGTCTTCTAACTTTTTCTAACATTATAATTGATATTTAGTGAAGAGAGTGGGATAATAATAATAATAAATAATAAAGAAGAAGTGAATATAGAAGATAGAGAGGAAAGAAATGAATGAATGAATGAATGAATGAATGAATGAATGAATGAAATGAAGAAGTGATGGTTAGATGATAAACCAAGGAAGTTGATTCAGGGGAAAGGGATTTTTTAAAATTATACATATATTATATATATATAATATATATATATATTATACATATATTATATATATTAATTCTGTCTATTTTTTTTTTTTCTTTCTTTTCACTATGGGTGACAACCAAGTTTAATATCCATAAAAAAACGGTAATATCAGATAAAATAACGCGCTATTTGATTGAAATTCTTTTTTTTTCTAATTAAATTAATTAATTAAATTATTAATTAAATTAATTAATAGAAAACGTGAAAAAACGTGATAAAAAATTATTTCTTTATGCGAGAAAAAAAAAAAAAGAAATGATGGATTGAATTGGATCTGGGATCTGGGCTGTGTTTGGGATTTTGAATTTACATCATTTTATTATGAAATAAAACACCAATTTATCGTATATAGTGTATTGTTGATAAATAAGTATAAAATATAAAATTATATTTATTATATTTATTATGTTATGAGAGATTTTTAGATTTTCTGTGTTTTTCACGGTTTCCGTCTTTTTTTGTTTATTTTTTTTTATTTTTTTTATTTAATATAATTTTTTAAATGAACTTCTAGATTTTCAAAATCTTTCTATTATTGTTTAATAAATTTTAAAAATTCATTAAGCCATTTACCTTGATTATAATTTTTACAATATAATAAAAATAAATGAATTATTTTATTAATATCTAATTTTTCTTTATTATTGTTTTCTTTAGTAAATTTAATCATTTCAATAATTGTATAATTAATTAATCCATCAATTAATTGTTTACCTTCTAATTCAGGTAATATTCCATCCACTTCAATTTCTTCACTCGCATCATCCTTACTAATTAATGTTAAAAATTTAACTACTTGAGGCTCATCAATTTTTAATTCTTTCTCATATTTATTACTTAATTCTTTAAAAATCCAATTATCTCCATTAGTTATTGAATCTCGAATTTTTTTAATATCGAAAGTTTCATTATTTTTAATTGATTCTTTATTAATTAAATTACATAAATAAATTTTAATACCTTCAATTTTATTAAATTTACCAGTTAAATATAATAATTGTTTATCATTTTTTAAATTATTAATTAAAATTTGACAATCTTCATTATATTCAATAATTTCATCATTTTTACAATCTAATAAAATATCAATTAAAATTTTATCCTCTTCTTTAAATTCTTTCCTTAAATGAATAAATCCTTTATTATTATTATCAAATCCTTTTAATGGTGCATTAATTATTTCAATTTTAAATATTTTAAAAATTTCAATAAATTGTTTAATAATTTCATCAATTTTTAAATTATTTCTTTTAAATTCAATAATTGATTGATTCAATTCTTTAATTAAATATAAATCAGATTCCTTTTCATAACTAATATCTTTATTAAATTTAGTATTTTTTTTAACTCTATTTTTATTATTATTATTATTAATCTCTTTATTAAAAAATCTTAAATAATTTAAATGGTTTATTTTATTTGGTAAATTTAAATATTTTTTATTTCTTATTATTCTATTGATCATATTGTTATCTTTCTTTCTTTCTTTCTTTCTTTCTATAACAAACAAAAAAAAATTTATTATTATCTTCTTTTTTTTTTTTTATACAAGTATTTCAAAAAATAACCTTGGTTTTCTCAAAAAAAAAAAAAAAAAAAAAAAAAAAAAAGTATACATATAAAAAAAAAAGAGCGTAAATCTTACCTACTTGTTACTTAATAAATAATATTTACTATAAAATCACAATTAAACTCAGCTTATCTATAAAGGTAATGGAATCATTTTGACTCTCTTTTTACCCTTTTTACCCTTTTTAACATTACATAAATTAGATTCAATTGCTTCATCTTTAGCTTTCTTTAAAAATTCTTCAAATTGTCTATTCTCTTCCTCACGTAAAGCTTCCTCTTCTGGATCAATAACAACGGGTACATTAGTACCCCAAACAGATTTTTTAATTGTTATTGAAGGTTTATTATTTAATGAATTACTGCCATCAGTATTCATATTATTAAATTCATTATTATTTTCATTATCATTATCAATTTTTAACCTATCAAAACTATTACTAATACCTTTTAAAACTGGAATATCATTAATATTATCAATATGAACAAATTGATTTTTATTCCATCTATTAGTATTATAAATAAAATCATTATCATCCACTTCTTCTTCTATTTCATTATTATATCTATTATTATTGTCATTATTGAAAATTTCTAATGTTTCCTTCTCCCTTCTTAATTCACCACGAACTCTAGCACGTTCTTCATAAATCCTCTTCTTTTTGATATCTTTTGTTCTATTTTCTAATTTCTTCTTTAAATATTTTGGTATTTGAATTGGATATTTATTTAAATATTCTTCATTTTCATTATTATCATTTTCATTACTATCATTATTATCAATTGGAATTATTGAAGTATCAAATTTTGTCCAATCAATTTCTAAAAATCCAATTTCTGCACCATATGGTAAATTACCTAAAAATGGATATTTTTCAACTAATTCAGGTGAAACTTTATTCTCATCTGAATTTATATTCTCAATAAAAACATTTAAATTTAATGGTAATTTAAATGCAGGATTTAATTTTAAATTTTTTTCAATTTCATTTAAATTTGGAATTTTAAATAATGAATTTATAATTAAAACATCTAATGGTGATAAAAAATAATGTATACGTGAATTTAAATTATATTGATAATAATAAAATCCATCTTTAAATGATGGTAAATTAATATTATAATTTAAATCTAAATTTAAATAATCTGAATTTTCAAAATCAATTGATTTTGGTCCAATTTTAATTGGTTTAATTGATTCATTAATTATTTTATTAATTAATAAAATCTCAATTTGAATATTATTAATTGCAATTTGATAAAATTTACCTGAATCTCCATATAATTCAAAATCTAATAATTTTTGTGTCATTAAATCATCAATTTCTTTCTCATAACATAATTTTATAAAATTAAAATCTGAAATTATTAATCTAGAATTTGAAATATAAGGTGAATTTTTATTAAAATTAATTGGAGTCGAATTTCCACTAATCCAAGGTATATTACCATTAAAACCTTTAAATGATTTAAAAAAATTTGAAACTGGTTGTGAATAAATTTTTGAATTACCTCTATACATTAAAGTTAATAAAATATTTGAATTAATTTTAATTTTTGAATTTAAATTATTAACAGATTCAATTAAAACTGGTAATAAAATAAATTTTTCTTTTATAACTTCAGAACAAAGTGGGCAAAAAATTGTTGGATTATGTAAATTACCAATTGAAGTTTTAGATTTATCATTTTTAACATTATCAAACATACTTAATAAACATGGATAACAAAAAATATGACCACATTTTGTCATTCTAGGTGCGGCAAATTCATCACTCATACAAATTGAACAATGATAATCATTTTGTTTAATTAAAACACGAGCAATATCTTTAATATTTAATGGTAAATTAGGATCTAAAAGTTGAGGTTTATAATCACCATCTGGTTTTAAAATAAATTTATAATTTGCATTAATATAACTTAAACCTGATAAATGAATATCGTAATTTAATTGTTTTTTCTTATTATTAAATTTTGATTTTTGACGTCTATTATTATTATTATTATAAACATTTTGATCATTTGTATAATTATAAGTCAGTAAATGACTTATATCCATTCCCTTTTTTGAATTTTTAATAACAGATAAAATATCATCTGAATCATCAATTAATTGCTTTTTATTATTAATATTGGAATATAAATTTAAGTTTAAACCTGAGTTAATATTATTACGTTTAGCATGTGAATGTGCTGACCTATTTCTTGAACCTGATTTCCTCATACTAGCAGATTTAGCATTCTTATTATTATTATTATTATTATTATTATTATTATTATTATTATTATTGATATTGTTGTTGTTAATATTTAAATTATTATTAGCAGTTAAATTATTAATACTGCTATTATTGTTACTTAAAAAACTTTTATTATCATTATTTGATAAATTAATATTATTTAATGATATACTATTATAATCATTACCTTTTATATCTTTTTTATACATAATAAGAATATATTGTTTTTTTTTATTAAACCAACTAAATAATGAGTATAAAAATGAATGAATTGCCTTTGAGTTTCTATTCTATAATATTTATAGAAATATGATTCCCTTTTTTAAAAAATTTTTTGGTTGTTTAGAATTTTATTCTCTGGTCTTCTATAAATAGAAGAAAGAATGATAAAAAAAAGTGATAATATAATGTAAAATAAATTATGATAAAAGATCAAAACAACAATATGATACTATGATGATGTTGATAATAATAATAGTAGTAATATTAACCGTGTATTGTGTATACTTACTTACTTACTTCTACTAAACCTTTGTCCAACACCTTCGGATATTACAAGCAATTAACTATAGCATTCTTTATTATATGGCACATGTTATATATATATATATACTCTTCTGGCCATATCCGGAATCATTAAAAAAAAAAGACTAAAAAAAAAAAAATGGTTGCATGTATGACAGTGTAATTGTTGTAAATGCAGTCAGCAGTGGTCGATCGTCTCTCTCCTCAAAGACAAAAAAAATAAATTTCAGCCGTGCCCTTCCCACAACAAACCGGACAAAACAAAAAAAGTACAGAAAAATACAAAAAAAAAAAAAAAGAACTCGCAATAAATATAAAATATTTATTGCTATATTATTTTGTTTTATATTACATGAGGCTTTAAAATCGGTGTAAATAGCAGAGCTGTTCAAAAAATTCAATTACAATACCATAATCAGTAATTGCTTGCTACTTCTTAAGTTATATTATATTGTATTATTATTATTATTTTTAGTTTATAACAAGGTTAGAAGATGTATATGATGATTATATATATTGTTACATAGTCTGACATTATAATCAACTTACTTTATTATATTATTCATTAACTTCTCTTTTTTCTTCTTATTCATTAAAATTTATTTCAAATTTACTACTTATATTAATAGTTATATCATTAGAATCCAATAGGATTAATATGCAGAAATCTGCTATAATACTAACATTCATATTAAATTTATTTTTTTTTATATTACCATATTCAAATGCAATAAATTCAACTAATATAATAGAATCATTAATTACAACAACTTCTCAATCAACATATTCAGCTGCTGCAGGTTTTGCTCATGAAGTTAATCATGATTATTATGTAGCTGGTGCAGTTTTAATTGCAGCTGCTGTTATTTTACTGTAATAATCAAAATTATATAATCATTTAATCATTTAATCATTTTAATCATTTAATCATTTTAATCTTATAATCATTTTAATCATATAATTAATTAAGTTACATTAAATTAAATACTTCACAATAGTTATTATATTATTCTTCATCATTTGATAATATTAAAATTAAATAAATATCATAATACATTTTTTATGTATATATTGTTGATACCATAATCATTTATTTAATGCAATTTCATACATATTTCATATCAATTAATTGGTCATTTTTTCAAAGTTTTATTTCTTCACATGTTTTATTTACTTATTTTTTTTGCTGTTACATTTTGTTCTAATTAAATTTAATCCTTTTATTATAATTATATACTTATAATTCTTTATATAATCTAATTAATTTGTTGAAATATTAACTATTAAAATGATAAATGATTTTTTCTATAAAAAATACATAGTTTATCATTTTCTATATGTATTTTTATTTTTTACTTTGCACAGCCTTTGAACTTTTTTTTATTTTTTTTTTTATTTTTTTTTTTTTTTTTTTTTCTTGTTTAACTTTTTCTTAAGTGAAAATTTTATTATAATTTTTTTTTTTAATTTTTTTTTGCTATTGATATGAATTTTTCATCTATTTATAATTTTAATATTTTTTTTTTTGTTTTGTTATTTCATTAAATCATTATATAATATAATCTTTAATAAAATTAATTAGGTAATTGATTAATAGTTTGTAACAAGATGACAACTAATATTAACAATACTAATAAAAAGAAAGTATTGGATTCTCGTATTCCTTCATTAATTCGTAATGGTGTTGATACAAGAGAAAGATCATTCATTATTATGGTTGGTGATAAATCAAGAAACCAAATTCCAAATTTACATTATTTAATGATGAATGCAAATTTAAAAATGAATAAATCTATTTTATGGGCTTATAAAAAGAAATTATTGGGTTTTACTTCAAATAGAATTAATAGAGAGAAAAAAATTAGAAAAGATGTTAAACGTGGTAAAAGGGAAGCAAATGATTTAGACCCATTTGAATCATTTTTATCAAATCAACAAATTAGATATGTTTATTATAAAGAAACTGAAAAAATTCTTGGTAATACTTATGGTACTTTAATTTTACAAGATTTTGATGGTTTAACTCCAAATTTAATGGCACGTACAATTGAAACTGTTGAAGGTGGTGGTTTAGTTATAATGTTATTAAAATCAATGAAATCTTTAAAACAATTATATACAATGACAATGGATGTTCATTCAAGATATAGAACAGAAGCTCATAATGATGTTGTAGCTCGTTTTAATGAACGTTTTTTATTATCACTTTCAGATTGTAAAAATTGTTTAGTAGTTGATGATCAATTAAATGTTTTACCAATTTCTGGTGCTAGAAATGTTAAACGTTTACCATCAAAAGATGATGATGAAATTTCACCAAAAGAAAAAGAATTAAAAGATTTAAAAGAAAGTTTATCTGATACTCAACCAGCTGGTTCTTTAGTTTCATTAGCTAAAACTGTTAATCAAGCTGAAGCAATTTTACGTTTTATTGATGCAATTGCTGAAAAAACTTTAAATTCAACAGTTTCTTTAACTGCTGGTAGAGGTCGTGGTAAATCAGCTTCTTTAGGTATTGCAATTTCAGCTGCAATAGCTCAGGATTATTCAAATATTTTCGTTACTTCTCCATCACCAGAAAATTTGAAAACTTTATTCGAATTTATATTTAAAGGTTTTGATGCAATGGGTTATATTGAACATCAAGATTATGACATTATTCAATCAACAAATCCTTCATTTAATAAAGCAATTGTTAGAGTTGATGTTAAACGTTTAGGTCATAGACAAACAATTCAATATATTTCACCAAATGATAATCAAGTTTTAGGTCAAGCTGAACTTTTAATTATTGATGAAGCAGCTGCAATTCCTTTACCTTTAGTTAAAAAACTTTTAGGACCTTATTTAGTTTTTATGGCTTCAACAATTAATGGTTATGAAGGTACAGGTCGTTCATTATCTTTAAAATTAATTCAACAATTAAGAGATCAATCAAAAAATATAATTAAAGATAATACTCAAACTCAAATAGTTTCACGTGATGAATCAAATGGTACAAAAGATCTTGAATCAATTCATATTTCTTCGAGATCTTTAATTGAAGTTACACTTGATGAACCAATTAGATATGCACCAGGTGATCCAGTAGAATCTTGGTTAAATAAATTACTTTGTTTAGATGCTAAATTACCAAAACATACAAAATATGCAACTCGTGGTTGCCCACATCCATCTGAATGTTCATTATTTTATATAAATCGTGATACTTTATTCTCGTATGATCCAGTTTCTGAAGCTTTCTTACAACGTATGATGGCCCTTTTTGTTTCATCACATTATAAAAATTCCCCAAATGATCTACAATTAATGTCAGATGCTCCAGCTCATCAATTATATGCTCTTTTTGGACCTGATGTTGGTAAAGATGCTTCAATTCCAACTCCTTTATGTGTAATTCAAATTGCTTTAGAAGGTGAAATTTCAAAGGATAGTATTCGTAGTAGTTTAAGTCGTGGTATTCGTGCAGGTGGTGATTTAATTCCATGGTTAATTTCTCAACAATTTCAAGATGATGATTTTGCAAGTTTATCAGGTGCTAGAATTGTTCGTATTGCAACTCATCCAGATTATACAAAAATGGGTTATGGTACTAGAGCTATTGAACTTTTAACTGACTATTTTGAAGGTAAATTTGCATCACTTGAAGAAAATTCAGATTCTTTAAATGATGATAAATTTTCAATTAAAAGATTAACAGATACAGAATTAGAAAATTCAAATGGATCTTTACGTGATGATATTAAACCACGTAAAGAAGATAAATTACCACCTTTATTTGTTAACTTATCTCATAAAACTCCATATTATTTACATTATTTAGGTGTATCTTATGGTTTAACTCAACAATTACATAAATTTTGGCGTCATAATGGTTATACTCCGGTTTATTTAAGACAAACAGCAAATGACTTAACTGGTGAACATACATGTGTTATGTTAAAAACTTTAGAAAATCGTGACAATAAATGGCTAAATTCATTTACAAAAGATTTCCACAAAAGATTTATTAATTTATTAAGCTATAATTTTAGATCCTTCCCTGCAATTCAAGCATTAAGTGTTTTGGAATCTTCAAGGGTTACTTCTGAAGATAATGAAAGTAAAAAAGATTTGAAATTCAATAAATCTGAGTTAGATGAATCGCTAACCCCATTTGATTTAAAACGTTTAGAATCTTATTCAAATAATTTGATTGATTATCATGTTATCCTTGATTTATTACCATATATTGCCTTAAAATACTTTAGTGACAAAATCAGAGAAGAAATTTCTCTTTCTCATGTTCAGAGTGCAATTTTATTATCTGTTGGTTTACAACATAAAGCTTTGGAAGATATTTCTCGTGAGTTAAAAATTGAAACGAATCAATCACTTGCAATGTTTGCTAAAATTATTCGTAAAGTTTCACAATATTTCCGTTCTCTAGTCAAGGAGTCAATCGAAGAAGAAATGCCAGAATTACTTGATGATGAAATGAAAGAGATGAATGGGGAGGAAATTGCAACAATAAATGATGTTGAAGAAATGGAAAGGGAATTGGAAGCAGATCTTCAAGCTGCAGGATCAGAAGCATTAGAAGCTATCAGAGAACGTAAGGAAAAACAAAAAGAATTGATCAATAACCTAAACTTGGAAAAATATAAGATCACTGATGTTTCTGATTGGGGATCTGATAAAAAGGCAATTAATCGTGCTATCAAAAATAACACCACTGTCAGTTTGAAAAAAGGTACTAAGAGAAAGGTCACTGAAACTTCAACTGATATTTATGAAGCTGAAATGAAAGCTCTGGCCAAAGAAAAAGGAAAATCAAGTAAAGGAAAAAAATCAAAGAAATAATGACACCAATTTTTCTAAAATTTATATATACATATAAAGTTATTATGTACTTCTAGATTAATATAAAATATACTTTTTTAACAATATTAAATGAAGGAATAGTATATATTAAATATATAGGGTAAATTTCTAAGTGATATTATTTATTACGACTGATGAAACACTTTCAATAAGTTCAGTTGCATTGGAATTATCGTTGTTATCGAATTCGTAAATGTGATATTTCTCTTTGAAATCTTTCTTCAATTCACCACCTGTTCTTTTAATTGATAGTTCATCATCACCGTTAACAAAAAACTTTTTATGATATTGATAGTAACCTGGCCATACAAACTTGTCAAAATATCCAGGTGGATCTAACCATGCATTTCCATCAACAGTATACAGTCTTTTTGCCCGCCTGTTACTTAAAGACTGATAATTCGTTTTGAAAAATAAGGTAAATTTAAACATGTTCAGTAGTTCTGCATCAGGTAAAATTAAAAATCCGTCTAATAAAAATATCCTAAAATTATCTTTATAGTTAAAATCAGCTAGTTTTCTTTCAATTTCTTTTTTAATTTCTACTATTGCATTTTCATTACTCTTGAAATTTGCATCATTCCTAGGCGGTTCTGTACTAACCACACCATAATCATAATATCCCTTCCCCGTATCTTTAACTATTGCTTTAGGATTAGTCGAGATTAACTTTGGATCCATCAAAACTCTCAAAGTTTGTTTCATTGTATCAAGATCTATTGCTTCAGGGCAATCCCAATCTCGATCTTTTCTTATCGGATCATAAGGTACATCTTTTTCGGGTTTGAAAAAATCATCCTCGTGTATTATCTTAGTTGATGGAATAATTTTTTTGAGCAAACAAGCCAGAGTGGATTTACCAGAACTTGATGCCCCAGTTATACCTATTAGTATTGTCTTCATCTAGGTTATTTTTCTGGTCTTCACTATGAAAAACTGGGCATATTATTCTTGTGAATAATAAACAAACTAACGGTTTAAAAAATATAGATGTAAAGAAATTTGAGTCCAACGACACAGATCGGGCGAGAAAGTTATTTTGATTATAATACTGAAAATTTCAATTTGGTCTTAAAATTAACTTTATGAATCATTGGATAAATATCTAACATAGCTAACATATATATATATATAAATACAAATTAAAAAATTTGAGATTAAAATTAAAATTAAAATTAAAATTAAAAGAAAAAAAAAATTAAAATTAAATATTAAAAAATTAGAAATTAGAAATTAAAATTTAAAAATTAAAAATTAAGCATTAAAAATTAAACAGTTGAAAGTAAAGTTTCTTTATCATAAAACATAATTGAAATGGTACAAGAAAATTAAGAAAAAGCATATTGTATTTATTCCAGACTTCTGATTTTTTTCTTAAAAAGATTAAACCCTTCTTTTGGACTTTTAATTTTTGGTTTACTCTGAGTACCTGACTTTTTATAAGAACCAGAAATTGATAAAGATGGCCTTGATCCAGACATACTTTTTCTACCATTTGACATAAATTCTCCAAGCTTTATTGGTTTTTGATAAGTGGTACCAATCTGAGTGTTTAATTTCTTTATAGAAGCTGCGTTGTCTTTATTCGCTGAAGAAGTAACTCCTCCATTCATTCTATCAATTCTTTCCTGCCACCATAATTTTCCCCTTGTGTCAACCTGAGAACCTTTTCTTATTTCCCTCCCCGCATCACTACCATTTAAAGCTAATAGTTCAGCAACATCAAAAACTTCTCTACCATCTAAGTTACTTGGGTGGAGAAGTGCATACTCCAAATATGACATTTCCTTGGTATCCTGTTCGGTAGTGTGAAAATCTTCTAGATTCCTAGCTATTGCTATGGATGAACTATTTATAGAATATAATACTTTCTCATTCACGTTTGCTCCACCAGCAATACCTTCTAAAACTTTACTTATATTATCATTTTTGATACCTTCAAACAATGTTTGTTGGGCATTTCTTTTCACCTTATCAGCCACAAACATTTTTTTCATATACTTGTTTGTAATAAATTCCAGCCTAGCTTCAAAGGATGACACTGAAGTTGGCTTTTGACTTGGTATTAAGTTTGCTTCATAGAATGAATTGGCTTTTGAATTATTTATATGATATATCAATGCTCTGTTCTCTCCAACAAAGCTATCTAGCATCAAGCTTCTTACTTTTGAAACACTAGTTCCTAGAGATCTATGTGCCGATGAACATTTGATACAAAAAACAACTAATATGTTCAATGAGATCCACTCAACTTGTTCTTCGGATCCACAGTCGGCACATTTTGCGTTTGATGGGTCATGATTTTGAACAACGTGAAGCAACGATAAAGATACTGATGAGACCCGACGAGTTCTTGTGTTTTCCTCTTTCAAATTATTTTCTTGTTCGGTATTTCTCTTGCTGAATTGATCGGTATTTTCTTCAGAGGTATAAATTTGTGGTAATATTTTTTCACCTAATGATTTATTATTTTCTCTTTTACTGTTCTGTCTGTGAAAAGCAATCATTTGTCCAGCTTCAAATAAAGCTTTAACCCATTCACGAGCTTCTTCAGAAGTAGAACATTGGAATATATGTTCAACTCCTTGAGCAGTTATTATACGAAAACAATTTTTTCTTAAACCAATATCAATATTTTTATTATCATGACCATCCAACAATTTAATATTACATAATGAAATATCTATAGGAGAATTTCGAAGCTCTGCACCTTTCCTCCAGTCCATAAATTCATAAAGTTTGCCATCACATAAAACAATCCATTGTTTATGCCATCCAGATTTTCCCTGGCCTCCAAGAACGAATAACAATCCTGCTTTTAATGGGCCATTAAACTTTCCAAATATGTAAGGTGAATTTCTGTCCAGTAATAATAAAGTATTTTTGGTTCCCTCTATTTGGGAATAGATCTGCATTAATGTGGAAAGTTCACTGAGACTTGTACAGTTTTTAATTTTATAAATAGCTTGGTCTCTCCGTGGTCTATTTTTCCAGTAGTTTCTATTTAACAAAGAATCAGACCGTACCAGCGTTAGTAATATCGGTGTAACAGAATCATAAAGAAAGTTAAAATATTCCATTTGTGCAACCACAAATGATTTTTTTTTCGAAAGTAATTTATCGTCTTTAGATTTCCCAGAACTCATTAATTTTGATAACCAATCATAATACTTTTTACTTTCATCTTCAAAATATTTTTTATTAGAATTGAAACTTTGTAACGAGCGTGACGATGTATAATCGATTTTTGTTTCAGGTGTCGAATGTTGTAGAGCATTTACTAATGTATGAATTAAATCTTCATTGGAAGATGAATTGGATTGCAAGAATTCAAATCTGGAATAAACCACGTCGTTTTTTGATAGAGCTGATAAATATTCCTTTCTAAAATCTCTTAGCGAGCCTAATAATTGTGATTTCGATGATTGATCGAGGGAATTCATGTTATCCAATGTACTATGCAATTGTTTCAAAATATAAGGAGTTAACTGCTCGTAACTGTTTAGAGCCTCTCTAAATAAAGGGCCATCTGACATAGGAATGGGGAAAGGATTTTCGTGAGACAGAGATGAAGTTTCTTCTGTTGATGAAATCTTTCTTTCACTGCCACCTGAAATTTCAGGTATTGATGGTTTGATTGTAGTTGGAAATTCAACTTTGTTGGTCTGGTCTGGTGTTGGAAATATTGAAAGCGGCTCACGGTAGAATTTTAACTCAAGCAAAGTTTTTTTATCATAAAATATTGTTAATAAAATAAGCTCAACGTAGTTGTTATTCATTGGTAATTTTATGTCAGGAGAATTTACAGAAAATGAAGAAGTGGTTTTTTTTGAAATCAACGAACATTTCAATAAACCCAAATTTATTGATTTTGTAAATTTCAACAGTATTCTATCGTAAATAAATGGAATCTTTAAGACAGTGTCATACTTTTCATGTTTGGATGGCAACGATATTGATTCTATTTTATGCGTTGATCTTATTGATTTGTCTTGTATATCAAGAACAATATTTTGTTCTGAAGTTGATCCAATAAATGAAATAGATCGTAATATTCTGGGTACAACTGAGGATTGATCAAGAGGGCCTACTATTATATCACACAATTTTAGAGCTGCCATGACTTCTGCAGTAACACTTCTTCTCAGTATGAACTTATATTCCGGTTTATTTGAAAATTTTGGCCAAAAATGGTTTCATTAATTAATTTTAAGATTATTGGTAAAGAATAAACAAAAGGGGAAATTAGAAGAAAAAACAAAAAGGAAGAAAAATTCATGCGCCTCTTCAATATTTCTGGCCTAATTTTTTTTTTTTTTTTGATTTATTTGAAAAAAATTTTCAGAAACTCTTCCTTTTCAGATTTCCTTCTAATTAGCATAAATTATCAGCAGTGCTTAACAAATTTCTAGGATGAATATTGAAGAGACGCATTTAAATGAAATATATGACACTCCCATTAATTTAGCTGACCCAAAAAATTGTTTAGAACAAAAAAATATTGAAAATCAGAAAACTTTAGAAGGTGAAACTTTTAACGAAGAAATTATTCCTGAAAATAAACTTGGAAATAAAATTGTAAGTAAAGAAAAAGATAGAAAAGAAAAAAATATTGAAGATGAATTAGATAGCAGCATTAAAAATGAGGACATTTTCAACACTGAAAAAATCGTTAAGTACTCATCTGATGAAGAAGATAATAATAATAAAGATAACGATGACACTTTTGATAAAACAAATGTTAACTCCAAGTCAAATGACAGCACATCAGATGATAATGAATCAGATGATAGTGAATCAGATGATAGTGAATCAGATGATAGTGAATCAGATGATAGTGAATCAATCGATAGTGAATCAGATGATAGTGAATCAATTGATAGTGAATCAGATGGCAGTGAATCAGAATCAGTTGAAAGTAATTCTGATGATAGTGATTCTAAATATGAAGAAGAACAAGAAGAGAAAAATTCACCTCTTGATGGTGATGATGAATTAAATGAAGCAGAAAGTGATGAACCGATTAAATCTAAAAATGAAATTGTTGATTTTTTAGTTCCTTCTCTTCCAGAGAATTATGTGATAGATGAGAAAACAAATATTCAATTTATTGGTACCATTTCAGGTGTTGTGGAAAAAAATATTGTAATAAAAGCCGCCATTAGTGCTGAAGAAAAGGTTTTAACTGATGGAACAGTGTTTTGCCTAGAAGATAGAACACCATTGGGTTTATTGTATGAGGTATTTGGAAGGCTTCAATCGCCAGTTTACTCTATAAAATTTAACAATTTGGAAGAAGCTGAAAAGTTCAAGGACAAGAAAGGGAGTAAAGTTTTTTATGTTGTTCCTACTGCTGAATTTGTTTTAACCGAACAAATCAAAAAGATAGTAGGTACAGATGCAAGTAATTGTAATGATGAGGAATTACCTGAAGAAGAACAAGAGTTTTCGGATGATGAGAAAGAGGCTCTTGCAAAGAAAAATAAAAAACGAAAGAAGAAGATAGTAAAAGAAGAAGAGAATGATGATGAAAAAGCAGATACCACAGTAAATGATCAACCGGTTCCAAAAAAACCTAAGCAATTACAGAAGGGTAGGAAATTTGATCATCCAGCAAGTCTTCCTGTTTCAGTTAAAGCTAGACTTACTTCACTTCCTTCTAAATCTTCGATGCAAAATAATCGAACTATCGAAAGAAAAGGAACATCAGCACCAACCTTTGGAGTTCAACAAAATCAAGTAAATCCTATCACCATGATGCAACAATTCATGAGTATGATTCAACAAGCAAGTTCACCTTTGCCAGTACAGAATAATTCTTTCAACCAGCAATATAACCAGCAATATAACCAGCAATATGATCAACCACATAATCAGCAATATAATCAGCAATATAATCAACAATCTAATCAGCAATATAATCAGCAATATAATCAACAATATAATCAACAATATAATCAACAATATAATCAACAATATAATCAACAATATAATCAACAATATAATCAACAATATAATCAACAATATAATCAACAATATAATCAACAATATAATCAACAGTATAATCAACAATATAATCAACAGTGTAATCAACAATATAATAATTTCCTTGGTGGTCAACAAGAACCATCAGGTTCAACAAATAATTCCAGCACGAACACAGCTCTTCTTGTTGCCCAACTAGCAGCTGCCATATCACAAAATTCACAACACACAGCATCGGTTCTAAACACGAACTTTACAAGTGAAGGAGAAAATGTTGATAGTAACACTGGTCACGAATTTAATGATGGAAATGATGATGAATATGATCCTGCTACATAGATATCAAGAAGTTTTGTATTGATTAGGGTTTTTGTTGTATCTAAAAAACTATTACTTTTCAAATATATAAATTCAATGTATAAGTTGAAAAATAAATCCAATAATAGTAAGCTTATTCATAAAGTTCAACACATTTTGGGTTTGTTAATTTATTCTTGAAAAGTAATGAGATAATAAATCGTTATTTTCGAAGTCTCTTTTTAATGAAAATTTATTATGTTATTCTTTTTTTTCAGAAAATAATGAATAGTGTTATAAAAATTTTATAATTGTATCATATGTTTATATCTTTGTTTTGATTCTTGTTGAATCTTAATTATAATGTCGTAAAACGTAATCAAGCTTAAGTTGTTAAGGATTTGCGGTTTTACACATACTTAAAGGTTTATTTATTATTAACATTATTATGAGAATGAATATTCAAATAGCCAGAGAAAACGCTCTCCTCCAGTTTTCCTTCACTTATTACTTTAGTTATTACCTTTTATCTTCATATAGATATATATAGAGAAAACCATAGACAAAATATAGGTATTAATAGATACATATATTTTAGATAGTACAACTTATATAGGACATTAAATACATTCTTTATTTATTGTACATTTATTATACCAATATAGCGGGTATAAAATAACAGCGCTATAACATAAGTATTGTATTACGTAATATAATTTTTTGCTTAAAATAAATTTTGACTAAATTTTAAAAGTTTTCTAAGAGTAGCTATTTAATAAAAAGATTAGAAAATATTTTTTTTTACAACAAATAGTAATCTTATGGACATATTAGTTCTGAGACATAGCATTTTTTTTTTACTGATATAATATTACTATAGCATTTTTTTACTTTTTTTTTTTTTTTACTGATATATTACTGATTTATATATTCTTATAAAGAATAGCCTACAAGTTTCACGACATTAAATGTCTCCCGGCTAGAAGTTCTATATACTTTTTTCTTTAGATAACTATAGCGTTTATTATATCAAGAAAGAAAATTTATTCATATTGGGCGTGTGGCGTAGTTGGTAGCGCGTTCGCTTAGCATGCGAAAGGTCTTGGGTTCGACTCCCAACTCGTCCAAATATTTATTTTTACTTCAGCTATATATTCATTTAATAGCAAAACATAGATTTCCCTTTTTATTTTTTAAGATCTTATTTAGTATAATTTCTTCCATTTTTTTTTACTCTATCTACAAATGTACAATTATATATAATCTTTAATTTTCATTCATTTCGTTAAAGCTTTTTTCAGCAAGAATCAGAACGTCTTTAGGGAATCCAGCCAACTCAGCTATTTTTAATGCGTGTGAATGAAAGCTTACACCTTTTATTAGCTTATGATTGAAAAGTAATTTTTGATCTGTTGCTTTGATATTTTCAAAATTAACATTAATATTCTCATCTTTATTAAATAATTCATTATCAGAAACTTCATCATCATAAAGACTTGTTTTGTAAAAAGAAATTTGTTTTTGAATTTTCTTATTCGATTGAATTAATTTTAACAGCTCCGGCCCAAAATGTGTAGCAAATAATACTTTTGCTTTGTTAACAGTCAATAATCTAAATAAAGTAGCAAAGGCAATAGCAACTCCTTCATTTGTTGATGTACCTCTTCCCAATTCATCAATAATCACAAGCGATCTTTCTGTAGCTTCTCTCAAAATTACTGCAGTTTCATTCATTTCTACCATAAATGTTGATTGATGCTTAAAAATGTTATCCGATGATCCTACCCTAGTAAATATTTTATCTACTATTCCAATAATTGCTGAATCTGCAGGCACATAACATCCGATTTGAGCAAGGATTGCAATTAATGCATTTTGTCTTAAGAAAGTAGACTTACCGCCCATATTTGGACCTGTAATAACCCATGCTTCAGATGATTTAATTTTACAATCGTTTGCTGTAAAATTAACAAAGTCAATTCTATTTTTCAGTCCTTCTTCAACAACAATATGTCTACCATTGGTTACTTCAAATGAATTAAAATCAACCATTTTTGGTTTATTCAAACCAAATTGTAGTGTTAAATTGGTAAATGATTGAGTAACATCAAGAACCTCAATAATTGGAGACAATTTTCTCAATTCTTTATATAATTTTGCAATTTTTATATTCAAATCATTCATTATTTTACATTCTTCTAATATTATATCATATTCTAATTTTATAAGCCTGTCACCTATTTGACACCATCTCTCATCCTTAAGTTTTGTAACTGACTTGGATTTTTCTTTTACACTAAGACCTAAATTTTTTATTAGTAGCGGTATTACTTTACTCGTTGATTTTAACTCAATTACATACTCATAAGTTTTCATATCCTTTATAAGTCTTAACGAACCTAAATAACCTTCCTCTTTGAATGATGCCTTTAATTCTTCTTTTAAATCTGATGCCTCTGAAACTAAAGTATCATATTCTTTTCTTAATTTCTTTAAATGCTTTGATGCTGTATTTTTAATTTCCCAGAAATCTCTAATAATTTCACCATCAAGTCCATTATAATTAGATTTCAAATATGAAACTTTTGGATCAATTGTATCATCTATTTTTTTGGAAAGTTTATGAATTTTAGATGAGTTTATGAAATCATCAAAAATAGGTTCTAATAATTTTAGTGATTTTTTTGGCAAAATTTCTTTCATTGATTCATAAATATCATCAAGAATTTTAATTGTATTGGATAATTCTAAATATTCATATCTATCAGCTTTGGCATTATCAATTCTTCTAAGAGTTCTATTAATATCAGCTGTTTTTTTTAATCTAATATTTAATGTATTTAAAAAGTAATTTTCTTTAAGGAAAAGTGCAAGCAAGTCATGCCTATAATTTATTTCCTTTAAATCAGTGGAAGGAGCTAATAACCATGTGTTCAATAATCTAGCACCAGGACTAGTAACTGTTTTATCAATTAAATGTGAAAGTGCTCCAATTTTTTTCCTTGATTTTATAGTTTCTAATAATTCTAAATCTTGAGCAGCATTTGAATCAATTTGCATTAGAGTTTTAGGTAATGACCTAGTAGGTAATTGGAAACTAGTTTTGTAATTTGGGATACACATATCTAAATAATGTAATAATAAAGAAGCTGCACTTGTTTCCTTTTGTGACATTGAATCAAGAGTTGTTGATACTAATCTTTTATTATCTGAAAATCTCCAAACAAAATCATTTAATGATTTCTTTTTTGATTTTTCATGATAATGAGTTATATAATAAGATTTTAGATCTGCAATTTCAGGAAAAATTGAACTATCAATTAATTCTTTAATATTTGTTCTTTCTGATATTAAAATTTCTGATGGATTTATTCTAGTTATTGTTGAAAATAATTGAGTAAAATTAACTTCTAAAATATAAAATAAACCCAAACTAACATCACACCAAGCAATACCGATTTTTTTCCTATCAATATCACTTGTTAAATCTTCTGGAAATGAAATTGACATTAAATAATTATTGGAATGGAAATCACGACAAGATTCATCAATTATTATACCCGGTGTCATAATTCTATCAACAGGTCTACTTATTGTATTAGTTACAGTATCTAAGACTTGATTACAGATTACGGCTTTAAAACCTGCTTTATAGATTATATCAATATATTTGTCTAACATTCTATCAGGGAAACCAGAAAAAGATACTGGTCCTAATTTTAAATTTTTTTTAGTTAATGTTAAACCTAACATATTTGAGTATTTATCAGCTTGATTAAAGTAAAGTTCGTAAAATGATCCAACATGTATTAAGACAATATATTTACCATCTTGCCTATTTGAATAAGTTTCATATGTATCAAGAATATTTTGATAGAAATCAGTAAAAGAATTATTATTAGTAATTGATCCACGATCAGTAATCTCTATAGATTTATCAGATTCATCAATAATATTTAAATTTTCAAGTTTTTCCATTGTTGAAGTTATATTAGATGATGAATCATTAGTTTCTATTTGATTTTTTAGTTCTATTTCAGGTTCAAGATCTAATTTTGATTTTTTAGTTTTAGATTTCAATTTTGATTTCAATTTTGATTTTGATTTTGATTTTGTTTTAAGTGTTGAATTTGAATCAATCTCAAGTTGTGATGGAGAAATTTCAATAGATTGTTGTGAATTAATTTTATTTTTCTTTAGTGATTTTCTTTCAGAATTAGATTTAGACTCTGGAAATTCTATTTTTAAGTTCATTAAATCCTTTGCTGAAAATACAAATTGATCTACGTCATCAGATTTAGTTGAAAAATTTCGAGATACTTGAAATTTGAAAGATTTTAACATAAATATGGGAAGTGATTGTCTACCATTGTTAAATAAGATTGGAATATTAGAGTTAAGCCTATATACAAATTGTGTAATGTTCATCAGCTATTGAATGATGAATATTTTTGAAGAATACAAAGGTTTATAATATTAATGTAGCTCAATTTGTTTACCTATAAACGTGTTTCAGAGAGAAGCTTATATTTCATTTCAGCAATAATGAACATAATTGACATCCTTGCACGGACAATATTGCTTGACTTTTTTTTTCTTTTTTCCATGTTTAGCGCCATTTTGTTTACGTTTTCCTCAGCGCAGACAGGTGGGGCTTCTTTTGGCTGTAATATCCAGCTTTTCCCCTGTAAGTTGTTAGTCAATAATTGATTTAGTTAATTTTATCATTTTGATCGTCTGGATGGTCTGATAATTTAATCAGTTTTTATATAATTGATATTTTTGTACACAGAAAAAGCCAAAAGCAAAACGTTACCTATTAAAGGTTAGTCATAACCTGCAACTACATATCTCCTATTTTGATTCCTGTTAGGCCAATATCATAGTGATAAATAACAAAAAAATAAAAAACAAGGAAAAGAAATAAGGAAAAATAATAAGTTATTTTTTTTTACAAAATCAATCAGAAGTCATTGTTAAAATAAAAAATAGATCTTGAAGAGTCAATAATCTTCTTTTTAAATCTCTTTTTATTTTCACTTCAAGTGACTTGAACGATTTGTAACAAATTTTATTGACTGATTAGTAAATAATACATAAATATCAGTTCAATTTTTTTTTTTCAAATAATTCATTCTATCAATTTAGCTTTTTTTTTCATTTGATATTATATTTGCAATTTTCCTTTGAAAAAAAAATGATTAAATCAGCTAACACAGAAACGAATTTGAATTCCATAATATCTAATTCTTCAATTGTGAAAGATCTGTCTTCTCATATTTCACCAAATCAACGTCAACGTCAACGCCAACATTATCACCATCAAAAATCAAGTGTAACTGTTTCGAAATCTTCTTCTGAAGGTGTTTCAACATTAGATGGAATAGAAACTTCTGCAACAAGTATTGACGATAGTAAAAATTCATCACCGATAAATAGATTAAATTTAAATATTAGTTCAAAAATGAATAATTCTATAAATAATCAATCATATTCAACTCCTCTATCACAAAAAAGGTATGATGATAATAGTGTATTAATTACAAGTTTAAAAACTGATAATATAGACACAGAAACTATGACATATTCAAATAATCCTAATGGAAGTTTAAATATAATTTCAAATGATTCCAATAATTCAACTCATAATTTATTACAAACATCTAGAAAAATATTACAAGAAGATAATGATACTTTTAAAATAACTATACCGCAAAATAATTCAATGATTCAAATAACAGAAGATTTATCATCAATGAAATCAAGTTCTTCTGAAGATGATAGTCTATTAAGTCAAACGAATAGATCATCAAATTATAATAATCATGTTGATAATCTTGATAAATTAAATAATATACATCAAGTTCATTCTTATCGTGTACTGGCAGAACCAATTGGTAATTCAACTATAACAGATTCATTGAATTTTAATAAATCCAAAAGATCATCAGGTATTGATCCTTTGACAAGTATTGAAAATGATCAAACTCCATTACTTAATATCCCAAATTCAGTACCAATAAATTTAGATAGTAAAATAAATTTTATTAATAAAAAATCAGTTAATTATAAAAGTAATACATTTCCTAGATCATCTAATGAAAATTCACTTAAACACAGAAATAATAGAACACAATCATTTAATATACCTATAGGGAGCTCATCAACAAAGAATAATTCTGATAGAAGAACTTATCAAAGTATTAATACTATTAAAATTCCCGATAATTATCAAAGAACAGAATTAGCATCATCAACAAGTTCAGATCATCATGCTATGACAACTGGAGATTACCTTAAAAAAAATCGTGTTGCCAAATCATCATCCTTTATGAATGCATCAAGGAGAAAATCAAGAATGAAAGCTGATGATTTATATAATATTCCAGGTCAAAATATATCTGAAAACCATGAAAATTATGCAATAGTTTATGATTTGGTTACCGGTATACGTTTCTCAGTTTCAAGATGTTCAAAACAACCTGTATATATTACAAATGAAAGTTTTAAACAAGTAACAAAATTAATTTTTAACAGACAAGGTAATGCACAAGCTCCTCCAACCAAATATGAATTTAAATTTAAAGATTATGCACCAGAAGTTTTCAGAGATTTAAGACGTATGTTTAATGTTAATCAAGCTGATTATTTAATGTCTCTGAATGATGAAATTGGTGTTAGAGCTGTTGGATCATCAGGTAAAAGTGGTTCATCATTTTATTATTCAAATGATAGAAAATTTATTATTAAAACAATTCATCGTTCTGAACATAAACATTTAAGAAGAATTTTGAAAGATTATTATAATTATGTTAAAAATAATCCAAATACTTTGTTATGTCAATTTTATGGATTACATAGATTAAAAATGGCAACTAGAACAGGTACAGTTAAAGTTCATGTTTTAGTTATGAATAATCTGTTACCTCCTTTGGTAAATGTAACTGATTGTTATGATTTAAAAGGTTCAACTTTTGGAAGAAAAACATCTGAAAAGAAAAGATTACAAGGTTCATGTATGAAAGATCTTAACTTTATTGAAAATAAGACTGAAATATATTTATCAAATAAAAAGAAAGAGGAAGTTGAAAATCAGTTAAAAAATGATGTAGCATTATTAAAACGTTTAAATATTATGGATTATTCATTATTATTAGGTTTAAAATATTTAAATAATTCAAATGGAAATTTATTAGATGAAAAGAGTAAAAGAGCATCATTAATGGTTCATCAAGATGTTCCTGGAGCCCATAAAAATTCAATATTTGATACGGATGGTGGCATTCGTGCTGTTGATACAAATGAAGAAGAAATGGATATAGTTTATTATATTGGAATCATTGATTGCCTGACTAATTATAATACTTTAAAGAAATTGGAAACTTTTTTTAGAAGTTTAAGACATAAAAGGGAAACAATAAGTGCTATACCCCCTTATGAATATGGAGATAGATTTTTAACTTTTATTTTCAATCATATTAAAAGTCCTGGTGATGAACTGGTTTCAAAGAAGAAAGATCCTAGTAAATTTAAAGCTTTTAAAAAGTTTGCTAGTCATAGTCATACAGCATAATAGTAAAATAGATTATCATTTCTAGATTTTATAACCAATACAAAAAATCATGTATTGAGAGGTGATGGAAGAAAATTAGGATAAAATCTTCATATCTTTTTGTTATAATATTATTATTTTTTATTTGTTGTGGAGATATTATCTCTCAACTCATTCATTATCGGCAATTATCAGCCGATCATCCTAAGTATTTCGTTTTACATTCCTTATTAAGATAGAAGCCTATATAGATTTGGATTCATCAGTTTCAATTTTTTATTTTATAACATTTTGCTAGTTTTTATAAAAGTTTTTGTTTGTAAATTTTACTGCTTTAATATTCCAATTAAAAATAAGATAGATTTAGCTTTATTGTATTATAAAAAGCGATAAAAAGTAATTAAATAATAATTAAATAGTAATAATTAAAAATTTGGTGATTATAATTGTACATTTTTAACGAATTAATATTAAAGTAAAAGGATAAAGAACAAATGGATGAAATATATACAACCCAGATTGAAATAAAATCAACTCAAATTAAGCGATTTTATTCCTCAATCATTTCATCAGCATCATCAGCTGGTTCAACATTTTGATTTTCTTCAACATGTTCAGGAACTTCTGGTTGAGATTCGTGATCTTGTTGTTGTTCTTGTGTTGTTGGTTGATCTTCCTTTTCAACATCTTGCATCTCATCCGGTTGTTCAACAATATTTATTGATTGATTATTTTGAGATGATTCTGCAATTTCCCTATGTAATTCTTCTAATTCTTCAGGGGAAGGATATTTGGCAAAACTAATTCTTAAGCTTCTATTACCATATTCATAACCATTTAATTGCTCAATAACAGAAAGTGCAGTATTTACATCAGCAAATTTAATTACAGCATTACCGGATGGCTTACCTCCACGACCATATTGTAATTCTGCCTTTTCAACAGTAGCAACAGATCCGAATAATTCAAGTAAATCTGTATCAGCAGTTTCCCATGGTAAATTACCAACAAAAACAGTTGATGATTCATCACCATCACCAGTAACACCAAGAGTAAAGTCAGTATTTTTAGATAAACCATCTAATTTTGATCTGGAAGATTCAACTGATTGTTCGCCACTTCTTGGGAATTTACTTGGTCTAACATCAATTTTTCTACCAAACCATTCATAACCATTCAATTTAGCAATTGCATTTTCTGCGTCTTGGGCATTAACAAAATGAACAGTACCCATACCTCTTGATCTACCATAAGGAGTCTCAATAACATCAGCTCTTTCAATTTCTCCAAAATCTCTAAATAAATCCTTTAAATCTTGCCATTTAACAGAAAATGGTAAATTACCAACAAAAACTTCATAACCTTTGGTTGGTTCTTTTTTAAATGAATTAGATGGTCTATAAGAATCCCTTGAATCTCTTAAATCCCTTGCATCCCTTACATCCCTTGCATCCCTTGAATCTCTTGGGCCTCTTGAATATCTATCATTTGATCTATCATATCTATCATATCTATCACGTCTATCGTATCTGTCATACCTGTCATATCTGTCATATCTATCATATCTATCATAACCATCATATCTATCATATCTATCATATCTTTCATTTCTTTCTGGTCTACCATATCTATCTGGTCTCTCTTGTCTTTCTGGTCTTTCTGGTCTAAAATCATTCTTTTTTTCAGGAGGTGGTAAATCTTCTCTGACAAAAATCTCACGATCCATAAACATAGTTCTATCATACATATCAATAGCTTTTTGAGCAGCATCTTTTGAAGCATATTCAACGGTACCCATACCTCTAGGTTTATTATGACTTGTAACAATGTCTGCTCTAATAATAGGACCAGCACCACTAAAATGATCTTTTAATTGGTACCATTGAACATTATAAGGTAAATTACCAATGAAAATAGAATTTTCATATTTTCTATTTGCTTTAATTTCATATTCACTTGCTCTTTGTGTATAACTAGGTCTTGGATGAAAACTACCACGTCTTGGTGCACCTCTGTATGATGAATATAAACGTCTATCACGACCATTACGACCATCGCGTGCTCCACGACCATCACGACGTGGTGAACGTGATCTATCACGACGACCATCATCTACATCCTCTGTTCTTGAAGGAGATCTTGAACGATCCTATACCAAACCGAGATAATAATAATAATAATAAATCAAGCAAAAATTAAATTGCAAGTTTGAAAGATTTGTTAGTTATCATATTTCATAAAATAAAATCATAATAATAATCATAAAAAATAGCATTCAATTACCAGTTAAACCAATTCCTATCATTCTAAGATTATCATAGTAAAGCCGAATATTATAATTTCAATATAAATAAATATGAAATTAACATAAAACAAGATAACTTCCTCAATATTGTTTTATAATTTGCAAGTCTTTCTTAGTTATGGTAAATTGCATGATCCAAATAAAATCATTAAAGCATCGTATTACCGAATACTAACCAATTACATTATATCGAAGCAAACTTAACCATACCCTAGAAGATCGCCAGCTCATATTTATACTGTTCGTTGCTTCATACAGTTATAATACAAAGAAGTGTCAGAACGGTCTAATGATAATAATAAACACTTAAATTATTGAAATTCTTTAATTTCAAATTTTATAGGGTAATCTTCATTCAGACGATTAATTAATATATAATTTTATAACTTCTACCCAAATTAAACCTTACTTACTCTTGGTTGTTCATCAAAATCCATTGGTTCAGACATGACTCTCGCTTAATTTAATAATGTTTATTGATAATCTTAGTAGAATTAGAGTAGACAACACATATATCAATTGTCAAAAAAAAAAACTGGAAGTTCGTTTGTTGTAATGGCAACTTCAGAAAACTTGTTTTTATCCAAGATTCTTGCGAAACCAAAACGCACAATTAAAATTGTTCGTTGTTAAAAAATTTTGAGCGAGGGTATAAAACTTAACTTCAGGTGCACTGAGGTTAAAATTGTGCATGCATGCATATACTTTTATTATTTATTGTATTATAGAAAATTTATAATGCGAAGAAAGTGTTTCAACCTATTAAAAAATCCTTTCAGATATAAAACATTATGAAGTTGATTAAATTCAATCTTGCTCTAAATTATAGTTAGTCTTTATTACCCAATCTAAAAAATCCTTATAAAAGCTAATCAAAAGTTCTTTGGAATGGAAATTTATTCTTTGTTATAGCTTTTTTCCATATCTCATTGACTTCTGTTAGTAATTTTTTTTAATATTTTGTTCTTAGATTAGACTCTAAATTCATTTCTGAACAGAAGTGATTTTATCATTGATTAAACTTTTGTAATATATTGATTTTTTCAGATTCAATATGAATAAATGAGAATGCTGAAATTAAAAATACCAAAATCTATGTTTTATAAAACAACTTACCATGAATAAATACATAATGTTAATTTATATATATAAGATAAAAAGAAATAGAGATATTATATACAGCTGAATATAGTACAATTAATTTTACAATGAATCTTTTATTTGGCTCATGGATTAATTAAGGTAACCTTTACATCCAGGAGCTCCACAAAGACAAGGAATACGCTCTTCATCATTCGTCTCTCTCTCAAACTTATAATCATAAGTGAGTTCTTCATTTCTTTTAATATCTCTTAATGCATATATAACAATACGCTTTTTACCACCAACCTTTATAATCTTGGCAGTGCAAGATGGTTCACAACAATGATTGATAAAACGTGCAATTCCACCCTTTTTAGAAGCATCAATAACAGTATTTTCATCAATTCTAAATAAGTATGAAGAACCAATCCCTGATCTTAAATATTTCTTCTCTCTGACTTCTGCAACCTGTTGTCTAATTCTCTCACCAACATATTCTATAATCATTTCGCCTGCACTGATTGGTTCTAATGCATATAATCCCCAATTATGAATAGCACTCCGGGAAAATTGAACAGGCTTCTTACGCTTATTTAATTGATTTAAATCAAGTAAATCAGTTTCACCAATAATTTGTTTCTGTGCTGATATATCTGCAACAAATCTTCTTGTATTAGCACGATTGACCCTTGAACTTTGAACGTTATTATGATTCAAAATATTAGCGTCATCATCTTCTTCATGTTTAACAGGATTTACGTTGGTCAATTTCCTTCTATGAAGTAGATATTCTCGTTTGAGTTTATCAGGTATTTTATGATAACCTTCAGTTTTAAAGCAACCTGTTTTATTTTTCAATTGCTTATTATTTAAGATTTCATCCTCAAAATCAGATTCTTCTGCGTCATCAACATCATCTTCTTTTTCATTTTCATTTAATCTATTTTTCTCTTTCATTGCTTCAAGATGTTGCCAGGCCCAAAATTTAACATTTTTGATTGGGTTTTCAAATTTTAAATCTTTGCAGATATTAGATAATATTTGGAAGTCTTGATCTGTTTTTACTGAATTCTTCAAACAATCCAGTGTTGGTACAAAATCATCTAAATTATCATTAAAAACAGGGCCAGGAGGTGCAATTGAAGGTTGAAATTTATTATCAATAGGTTTAGTTAAAATTGCTTTATTTTCGGAATCTGAAGGAGGAGTGATGTCTGATTGTTCGGTTTCAACTATAACTTTATCATGATCATCAAATTCTCTATTACTTTCTTCTTCATCTCCATCGCCGTCTGCACCTTCGCTATCTCCTAGATTTTTAGTATGATTTTTGTCTTTAATACTGCTTGAGTTGACATCATCTACATTATTAATATCTTTATTAACTTTATTCTTCTTCTTATCAGTTTTGGCTAATAAATCGGACTTACGTTTCCTTTCATGTTTAAGAACCTCTTTATGATCACCATGATCGTTCTCTAATTCACTTTCACTTTCATCACTTTCTTCGCTTTCCTCATCAGTGATTTCATGATCTTTATTTAATGAATGACTCATAGGTATAAAAGATTTTTTAACACTTTTTTTAACTATGTTAAGGTTTAATTTCTTTATAACTCTAACTGTGCTTTCATTCCTTTTAACTTTTACGCCATTATTCAATTTTTTGTCTTCTTCAACTTTTAAAATTCGTTCTTTTTCTCTTTTTATCTTTGATTCTTCTGCAACCTTGGAAATTTCATCTGTTTCTAACAACTCAAGAATCATATCACCTATGACTTTTTCACGTATATCTTTAAGTACATATGCATTCAATTCATTTATTATTTGTCTCTCTGCTATTTTTATATTACCAGTTTTACCCACACGAGTTTCATCTATTTGTTTATCAGGAACAAATAATGTCATAAAAATCATATAATTTAAAAATTTCTTACCATCTTCATTGTCAAAACATTTCATTGCTTCTGGTAATTTGTTGAAAACTAAATAAAACCCAGTTCTTTGCTGTAAGATCCTATTAATATTATATCTGGAAAAAAATCTTCTCAACTGATCGGAACTGACATGCATAGAAGAGACATATTTATCAGCAATGAATATAAATGGACGATTTGCAATATATTTTTGAAATTTGAATGACAAGTTACAAGATGATACAGGTAATATATGAGCATCATGAACAGATAAATTAGATTTTGATTCCTTTGTTATTTTCGGTGGATTTAAGTTAGTAGCTGATGTTTTTGAGCTAGGACCTGATGGCACATATTCTAATAATTTTTCACGATTAGCTCTTGCTAAATTTTCTCTCTTTAACTTATCTTGTTTCAATTTTTCTTCCCTTTTAGCATCTTCTATTTCTTGTTTTCTTAATTTTTCATTACGAACCTCCATTGTCTTCTTGTATATTTCATTATATAACTGATTCTTAACATTTAAACCACTTCTAATATATCTACCTTGAATAAGTAATTTTTTATTTGTTGATTCAACCGCTTTCAAAGCTGTACTATGAGCTTGTTCAACTTTGCCACCAAAGCTCAACAAGCACATTCCTATAGGGACAGCGGTATCAGGATCTTCAATCATTTTAACTTCACTTATAGGTCCATATATTGAGAAATTATTTTTAAGTATCAAAACATTTGTAGTTGAATGTAAATTCCAAATTAAAATTTCATTAGAAGGTTTTTCACCAAGAGAATTTTTATCAAATTTAAAAGTTGGCATATATAATTTATCTACTGGTCTTGCAACAGATTTTGATAATGACTTTAAATAATTAGTTGAGTTACTTGATCTTGGGTCAATAATATTTTTTGTCAACGCATCAACGTATTCTATTGTATTTCTTTTTTTGTTATCATCTGATTTTATGTGAATAGTTTTGAATGATTTAATAATATTATTTTTTACGGTTGATTTCAGATTCATCTGGGATATATAATTACCTTGTTTATTATCAGGTAAAGAATATGATTTAACTATAGGCTGATTTGTCGATATTTTGGACTCCCCTGGTTTGATATTTATTTTATTGTTATTATTATTACTGTTGTTATTATTATTGTTGCTAATAGAAACATTGTGTAAAGTTGTGATATTCTTAGAAGATGTCATATTAGTAACTGAGGGAATATTCGGCCTTATATATAGTTTATTTGGATAATTATAAAATCTTGAATTTCTTGAATCGTAGTAGTTCTGTTGTATATACTTATGATTATACCCATTAATATCACCTTCCTCATAATATCCATTATTATTATAATCATCTATTATGCTACTATCATTGTTAACATGAATATAATTACCAGAATAACTATTTCCATGGAAATTTGTTGTATTTGAATATCTATTATTCTGGTTATATTGATGTTGATTGCTTGAATAATTATAATCATAACCATTATCTTGAGAAGAAGATGGAGGATAAGAATATCCATTATTGTAATGGCCTCCACGATAAGCCATTCTACTAATGACTTTTAATTATTTATATTTCCAACAGTTGTATGTTTTGTAAAAGTATAAAAGGAAAGAAAATACATTATCTTATAAACTAAAATGACATTATATTTTCTTTTCACAATTTCAAGAAAAATCAACGCGATAAAAAATTCACTGAAAATTATTTTTTTCTTTATTTCTACAGCCTTTAGATCTGAAATTAGATAGATTTTGCAAATTGGAAACTAAATTAGTAAACATATATAGTAGTGATATCCAAGACATTATGTCTAGATTTATTGATGAAGAGAAAACAGAAGTTCATGTTGGATCTCAACTATCCGGTATTGAACACAGGGATAGTCCGAGTATATCGGATGATAATGCAGGAAAAGTTGATAAAATCGAGAACCAAAATTCTAATAACCAAAAGTCAAGTAAATATCATCGATATAGGAAACGTAAGAGTTTACAAGAACAACTACAAAATAATAGATTGTATAAATACAGAGAACGTAAAAAGAAATTAGAAAAACAAAACTCATCTTTTAAGATAAGAAAAGATACTAGTGAATTTTATGGAAAACTAAACGAAGAAAAAAAGGCTAAAAAAATGCATGAAAAGGAATTATTTGATCGTGAACTACAGAATTTTCGTCGACAGAAAATGAAATTAGAAAAACAGAAGAGCAAAAATCAAATTGATTTAAATACTCAAATAATTAAAAGTCCTGAAACTACCGAACGCAATACAACTTTATCTATTGAAAAGAAAGAAAACGCATTAAAACTTGTCAACTACTCTGATTCAGATTCACATTCAGATTCTGAATGAGTATAAATTATTGATGGAATAAAAATTTCTTTTGTATATAAAATATTAATTTTAAATAAACATATGTATACCAAATGATAAAGCTGCAAACTTTGACTTCAGTTGCACTTATTGCTATTAGGATAACTAAGAGATAAATTTCATTGTGTAAATTACCTCAGTACACCACAATGATTTTTGTGAAATTATTTTTTTTTTATCAAAAAGATCGAAATAATTCAACAATTAGTAAATAATTATAATATGCATAAGTCTGTAGTTGTGAATTATGTATTTGTAATATTGAATTGAAATCGGTATTACCTCTATTTATTCTAACCTTTTTACACTATCCATTTAACAGAAATTTATTAAAATACAATGCTTGCATTTACATCCTTTTTCAGATCTGTTGCTGCCTCAGTTTCACCGTTTTCAGCAGTTAGATTCTGCTCAACAAAAACTCATAGGGCAACTTATAAAAGATGGAGAAAGACTGCCACTGGTTATAAAAGAGGTATTCAAGGTAGAAAACACGGTAATGCAGGTTTCTCTCAAAGAATATTAAAAAGTAGAACAGGTACTTCTTATTCAACACACACACAGACAAAGATCTTACAAAGATTGCTTCCAAACATGTAACTATAATTTCAAATTTAACTCTATTTGTTATTACAATTTTACCTTATGACACTTGTATATACAAAAATTTATATGTGATATCACATATTCATTTTTTTTTTTCAACTTTACTTTAATTTGAAGTTATACTTGTATAATATTGTTTATTTACAAATTCATAAAATTTAGTATAATTTTAATTTATTTATTTATAGTATAAATATATGTTCGTATATACATTATATAATATCCTATTCATCTTTCTTATCAACAAACGATTTCCATTCTCCATTAACTTTCTTTAACTCAACAGTCGGGAAATAATGATAATTCACTTTCAGTGTTTGAGCTGCTGGTATATTATCAAATGTAACAATACGTAGTTTAACATATGAATTATCTTTAACTTTTTTAACAACTTTCAAGAAATCTTCGAGTGTCTTTGTTGGAATTTCATTAACATGTGTAATAAAATTTGTGATTCCAACTGCATAAAATCTACCCGGCGAGCCATTTGATATAGTTGTACAATAAATTTCACTTGGTAATTTATTAATAGTTTGTCTAACACCATGATGTGGGTTTTGTAATGCACATCCTGACCAAAAAACAACTTGATTAGTAATAAATGATTTAGTTCTAGTTAATTTAACATCTAAATCAATAATTTGTTTTTCACGAACAACCTTAAATTTAATATATTCTTCTTCTTTATTTAAATCTTGAAGGGCTAAATCAATATCACGAATACGTGTAATTAATTTTTTATTTGCTTCAAGTAAAATATCACCTGGTCTTAAAGAACAACTTGGTTTATTATCTAAACCAACTGAAATTGTTGGTACATATAAAAATTGAAATTTATCAATATTTTTTGAACCTTCAACTTTTGAAATCCATTCATCCGGTACACCATTAATTCTAGCACTTGCAAGTGAAACTGAACTTAATTCAACATCAATTATTTTAACATCTGGTTCTTCATCTCTTTTTAAAAATTCTAATTCCCACATAATATCAGTTATATTAATACCTGTTGTATACATTTTATCATCTTCACCATCACAAGCTATCCATAAACCTCTAATAACACCATCTTCTTTATTACATAATAAACCTGAATAACATCTTTGTCCACTTGTTGAGTCAATCAAAACAGCTTCAACATTTGTAGCTTTATATCTTGGCGTATTTGAATTTGATGGTATATTCAGAACTCCAATATCACTAATTTTAGTTTCATCAACAACTGGTCTTAATGATTTATTATAACCAATGAAAACAACTTTATCACCTCTTTCTAATGGTATATTACTAAATTTAGGAGTTTGAACAGGTGCATTAACTAATGAAGGATCATATTTAATAATTGCATAACCTTTAGTTGGATGTAAAAATATAACTTTACCAGGAACAATTATTGATTCTGCAATAGTAATATTAATATCACATAAATCATGACAAACAGCATGCCTTGAAACTAAAACAAAACCCTTTGATGCATCAATAACAACACCATGAACTCTTCTAACATGACCACCAAATGAATCTAAAGGTAATTCATAAATTGCATCAACTTGAACAAATGATCTATTTAATTGTTTACATGATTCAAATTCTGTTGGTAAATCTAAAAATTTTGCACTTTTAACAATTAATTCATTTGATTTAATCGGTTCTTTTTGAATTGTTTCGAAATCCCATAATCCAGTTTTATCATTTCTAATTGCCAATTTAAAAGTTGATGACCAATGTCTATCAATAAATATATTTTTGAATAATGGTATATGAGCATCTGTTAAATGATGATATTTAATTGGTATAAATGATTTATCAGGTATTGTTTTCATTACATTAATAAAATCATTTAATGTTGGTGTAGGTTTATCATCAATTGAATCAATTATCCAACAATTATTTAATTCACTACCACCTAATTGAAATGAACCAGATGCATCACTTACATAACAACCTTTAACTGGTATATCATAAATTCTAGCTAATTGATAACTTAATTCATTAAATGTTGCACCACAAACAGATACATATTTATTTGGGGTAATATCATGTAAATTACCAATTTTAATTATATGTTCAATATTTTCACCATTTCTTTGAATTAAAAATTTAATCTCGTTATTAACATTCTCATCTAAAATATTATCAATTTGAATAAAACTTGAAATTAATTCATTATTAATACTAATTAAACAATCACCTTCTTTAATTAAACCATCTGCAGGTCCTAATGGTAAAGTAACTGATGCAACTAACATACCATTAACATTTTTACCTAATTTTCTAACTTTTTCTTCAATATCTGAAGTTAAACCTAATCTTCTACATTTATCAAAAGGTTCTAACATCCATTGAACTTGAATTGTACCTCTTGTAACAATTTCATTATTTTGAATTTTTTCTAATGCTCTTTTAACTCTCCAAACTGGTAAAAAGAAATCTGTTGAACTTTCAGAATTACCACCTGCTTGTAATGCAATTGCATGACCATCAATATTAACAACTGGTGAGCCACTTGAACCACCGCTTGCACTTGCAGCTGCTTGAATATATTCTGTATTAAAATCATTATAAGTATTTGCACCATAATCAGGAGCATTTCTATCTAATCTTGAAATAAAACCTGATAAAATACTTAATTTTTCACCTGAATCATTACCAATAACTCTAATTTCTTCACCAACACGAGCTAAATCTGGATGTAATTCTAATTGTTGAATTTTCATATATTTAATTTTATTAACATCAAATTTTAAAAATCCAAAATCATGAACTGGATCACGATAAATTGGTGTAACTTCAACTTCTTCATGATTATCGAAAACTGCATAACCAATAAAAGGACCAGGTCCAACAACATGCCTATTTGTTAAAATTATACCTTTATTACAATCAACTACAAAACCAGTTGCTTCTGAACATAATGAAACTTCAGTATCAAAATTAACAGGTTGCATAAAATGAATTGAAACAACAGATTTAACAACTCTTTCAACAGTTTTTTGCCACTGAGTTTCACTTTGTGGAATATAGGCAAAATTTAAATCATTTGAAGAATTTGAATCAACTTCTAAAATTTCATCATCTAATTCTATTGAATTATTTGACGATTTATTATTAATATTATCAATATTATTTTGATTCTTAGATAAACATTGTCTCTTTTTTTCAGAATTTAAAGATTTTTCAACGTCATGTTTTGTTGACCCATTTACAGTCATTTTGATAGATCTAGAAGTCTATTGAGAAGTTTATTAGTATAGAAAGAGAGTGTGTAATATATATATATATATATATAAATAGATTAAAAAAGGAAAAGAATAGGTGAAAAAGACGAAAAAAAAAAGTTTCACAAATCGCCAATTTGTTTTGCTCGGAAGAGCGCCAAAAAGAGAAAAAAATAAAAAAAAAAAAAAATAGTAAAAAAAACAACTTGAGAGGTGACGTAAATGATTAATTAGTGTAGTTGAAATTGTTATCATATTTTTGTTTATTAATATACATTTGTTTATTTTATATAGTTATTTATACATTATTTTGAATTTAAATCAGTGGAAAGATCATGTTCTTTTTTGATTTCCATTTCAATTTGATTTTTTCTTATTTCAGTCTTGGATTTTAATTTTCTATCTTTTGAATCTTTCATCAATTTTGAGTGTTTAATTAATCTGACCCATTTTTCAATATGTTTATTATCTTTTAATGTAATATATTCAACAGAACTGTCTAAGAAAGAACTTAAAGAACTTAATGCAATATCATCATCAATTGAGTTATTTTTCAAATTATTATCATTACTATTACTATTATTATTATTAGTATTATTATTATAATTTAAATCATTATTCAAATAACTTGCTTCCTTAAGCCATTTTGATTTAGAAAATAATTTTGCTATTTCTCTAATATATTTTTTAACTTCAATATTTGTTAAACCACCAAGTTGAGATCTATGTAAATTATTAATTAATTTACTTTTTAAACCAATTTTTTGTTGAATTTCTTTTTTATTTAATTGAATATAAGAAATTCCAACCAATCCAACTAATAAACCCCATGAATTATTAACAATATGTTGATATAATTTAAAAGTTTGTAAAATATGTAATGTGATATGTTCAGGAATATAAAATTTATTACAAAAAGAGATAAAAATTGGAGTTGTAATAACAACTTTGGTACGTGATTTATAAGGTGATAATTTTGTTGATGAAATTTGCTTTTTATTTATTTGTTTTGATTTTAGATTTTTTTGTGGAGTAGTCGGTGGAGATTGAAATGGATTATTTGAAGTATTTGAAAGTTCATTTAATAAATCATTTTTTAATGATTTTTTAGCATTTTCAATTGAATTATATTTATTTGCTTTAATTTGATCAATATAAGATTGTGAAGAATTTAAATTATTATTAATATTAACATTATTAATTTTATCATTTGTTGAAGAAGGAGTTGGTAAACAATTTTTCAATTCAATTGTTCTATTAGCTCTTGGAGTTGAATTAATCATTGATTGAAATAATAATCTAAAAGTTTGTAATAAATAATTTCTCTTTTTATGTGGAATTGGAATTTTATTATCAAATAATATTGGCAATTTATAAATATTTTGAAAATATTCAATAGTTACATAACAACATAAATGATATCTGCCAATTTCTTCATTATTTGATAATGATAATGATCTTTTAGATGTTATATATAACGAATTTGCATAACTTATAATTTCAGATGGATATGGTTCAGGATGAGTTGGAATAATATCTCTAATTGCTGATGTTATGAATAAATTAGACATTGTTTAGTTCTCTATTGAGTAGATATATATAAATTATTAAGAAAGAATATAAAGATATTATGAAAAGAATATGAAAAGAAAGTTTGTAAAATCACAATTTCTAAAAATGGATTATATCCTAAATAGGATAAGTAATTGAATTTCAGTTAAAGTGAGAAACATTTTTTTTTTTTTCACTATGAAGAACTTAACTAAGTGAGTGAGATATTTCTTTTTTAGGCAAAGGAAAGAGCCAGCCATTTTTGAAAACACAAACAACAACAACTGAATCTCTTTTATATATATATATTTGTTATATATATTATCATATAGTATATTACACATATATTACACATATCATGGTTGATGATGAACCAATCAATGCAAATCCTCAAGTAAAGGATATTTCACAACTTCCAACTAGACAAAGCAAAAAGAATAGTAAGGATAATGATGAAAATGATTTATATCCACACAGTGAATATAGATCAAAACTTTTAAATATAGTTTCAAAATATTCATTTGAAGAAAATATTATAACGAATAATAATAATAATAATAATGCAGAAGAATTTGATGATGAAGAAGAGGACGATGATGATGAACCGATTGATTCACAAGAAATTTATGATCTTATATCTTCAATATCTGATCCTGAACATCCTTTAACATTAGGACAATTGTCAGTTGTTAATTTAGGTGATATTCATATTAGACATCCCGATTTTGATAAAGGTAGAGTTGGAGAAATTATTGTACAAATAACTCCAACAATTACACATTGTTCATTAGCTACACTTATAGGATTAGGTATTCGAGTACGACTTGAAAGAAGTGTTGATAAATCATATAGAACTGGTATTTACGTTAAAGAAGGTACACATCAAAGTGAAAATCAAGTTAATAAACAACTTAATGATAAAGAGAGAGTTTGTGCTGCTTGTGAGAATCCACAATTAGTTAAAGTTGTGGGGCGCATGCTTTCAACTTGTGTGGCGCATGTCTAAACTTAATTAACCTAATTAATTATTTAACTATTTAACTTATATAACTTACTTTTTAATATATTTAATAGCAAACATTTTTTTATACAAATATTAAATATGTCTTATGTTTTTCACTATACGTGCTGTATATGTTGTATATGCTTATATATATATATTTAAATGTGTCGGAATCTATAGGTGAGAGAAATTCACCTAACACTTCGAGTAGCCTGTTACACAGCCAATTTAGTGTAGAGCTTCGATACACTCGAATCCTTAGAACTGTGTTTTGATCTTCACATACTTATAATCTATTTTGTATCTTATTTGTTATCAATACTATATACTAACGATCTTCTAGTATAGATAAGTAGTTTTCCTT
>JAJLVB010000022.1:0-22389 GCA_030570135.1 Pichia deserticola | reverse complement strand
GGTCTTCTTTTAGCGCTCCCAAAAGATGCAATTTTTATTATTTTTATTATTTTTATTATTTTTGTTTTTGCTCAATTAATCCGTACACCAGTCAAATTACATTATTATTTTTATTGTTGAAAAAAATTCTCAGCGCCGAAACACAAAAAAGGGAAAGAGCAAAAAGGAAATTGAACTAAATTGGTTTGAATTATATATAAAGCAGTGTGTGTTAGGTTTAAAAAGAAAATCTAAATAATATATATTTTAATAATATTAATCATAATAATAATAACTATCTAGTAATGTCAGAAGCTCAACCAGCATATACACCACAAGAAGTTGAAGCAGCTCTTGAAGAAGCTGTTGCAGCAGCAGAATCTCAAATTGAAAATTTAATTCAACAAGAAGGTGAAATTGAAGATGAAGCAGCAACTAAAGCTGAATCTCAAGATTTAGCTGAAGAAATAGTTGCAGAAGAAGCTGAAGCTGCAGCTGAAGCTGAAGCTGAAGCTGTTGCAAATGCAGTTTTAGAAGAAGCAGTTGCTGAAGTTGAAAAACAATTCTCTACAGGTGATGATGATGATGAAGATGATGATGAAGATTATGATGATGATGAATATGATGATGATGATTTTGATCCAAATGATGAAACAATTATTGAACGTATTGAAGCATTAAAAGATATTTTCTCACCAAAGCAAAGAGAATTTTTCACAAATTCAATTTCAACAATTGTATCAGGTTCAAAATCTTTATCAATTAATCTTGGTTCAGCTTTATGGTATATTGCAACAACAAGTATGTTGATTGGTGTTCCATTAGCAGTTGCAATTTTAAATGAAACTCAATTAACTGAATTAGAAAAAGAATTAAATGGTGCAGGTTTAGGTGTTCCAGCTCCAGCTGCTCCAGCAACAACTGAAGAACAAAAATAATTTAATTAAATTGATTTAATTTTTAATAACATATTTATATAATGAATAATATAATTTATAAATATATTTTTTTTTTATTTAACTACTGTATATATATATATAATGAATAAACCACTGTTTCTTTATCAATTAATTAATTAATTATTTATCTTTTAAGACTTTTGGATATTTAATTGTTAAAGCCCAAATATCTAAATAAGTTGTAATATCATAAATAATTTCATTAATAAACATACCATAAATAACAATACTTGAACCTAAACCACCATAAATTACAATTGATAAAGCATCATTATAATTAACATTAAAAATTGAAATCATTAATTGAATTAAAATAATTTGAATAATTGGTATAAACATTGGGAAATTATAATATGGGAATTCTTGCTTTGTTAAATGACCAACTATAATTCTACCAACTGTGAATGACATACATGAACCAATTGTAAGCATCATTGTTGTTGTAAAATTAGTTATAATTATTGGATGTAATAAAAATAAGATTAGAACTGTTAAATAATAAATTATAAATGGATTTAAGCCATTTAAAGCTTTTGAAATTTCATTTTTTCTATTTGAAGATTTTAGTTCATTTATAACATTTCTTCTAGCTGAATAAATATTAAATGCCATTATAAAACCACCAACAAATGCAGAAATATAAGTTGTTGTAATTTTAATTGAACCAACTGATTCATTAATATAAATATTAAAAATTTCTAATTTCCAAATTTTTTCAATACCGAATATACCAGTTAAAATGAAAACAAATGATATTAATAATAAACCTTCAACTGGACCTGAAATTTCAGATAAGAATAATTTATGAGTATAATATTCTTCCCAAGTTGATAAATAAAAGTTTGCTAATGAAGAGAATTGAACTAAAAATGGTAATGGAGTTTTAGTACCTAAATTTGAAACTGATGAAAATTGAATTACCATTAAAGTTGTATTCATTGAATCACAACAATGATCAAATAATTCACCTAATGGTGAACTTTGACCTGTTCTACGAGCGTGAATACCATCACAAGCATCAAATGTTTGATACATAAAAACTGCAAATGCATGATAAAAATAAACCCATTGTGGTGAAATATTTTCATAATAAGGATCAAAATAGAAAACCAATAAATCAGATATTACGATAAACATTAAACCAAGTAATGTAACCATATTTGGTGCCATTGATAATGGGAAGATATTAACAAATTTAAGCCAAAATGGTTTTAAAATATATTTTGTTGTTAATGATCTATCTTCACTTTGATATTTATATTCTTTTAAGTGTTCAATTGAATGTCCTGGAATAAATGTACTCATATTGATTGTCAATGATTTGTTTGTTGATAATGATAATAATAAAGATGTTGATATAAGTATGTATAATTTGAAAAGAGAAAAAATAAGTAATAATATAATAATAAGTCTAATGAGGGACAAAAACAAAAAGAAAAAAATATAATTAATTTAATTTTTTAGCATGTGCTTATTGTTCTCAACTTTTTTTTCTTTTCAATCCCTCAAAATTGAAATTTTGAATATATAAATAATGTTTTTATTTATTTATTTATTTATTTATTTATTTATTTATTTATTTATTTATTTATTTATTTATTTATTTATTTAATGAATAATTTATATAGTTACGATTGACACCAATTTTTAAGTTGTTTATTTATTATATTAGTAACACTTTTTTCTTTTTAATTATATAACTGATTATAATTATAAATTAATTATATGGTGTTATACAAGTAATAGAGTAATAATATAATATTAATATTAATATATAAGATAAATAGAATAGAAATAAAGATATGTCATAAACGGTCACTAATTATATAAATATTAGCTCATTAAATGTTTTGCTAATTCAACACCTAAGAAAGTTGCAGCATTTGCAGGGAATGATCTTGCAAGGGCAGGTCCAATACCTGGGAAAAAACCTGATAAACCTTTTGATTTATAAATTGATTTTGCAACTTGAGACATTGAAATTTTAGTAGTTGAAGATTGTTGAATACTTTTAATTGTATCAACAGGGAAGATTGCAGTCCACATTGCAACACCTGCAAAACCACCTGCAATTGAAATTGCAGTTAATGATAATTCTTTCTTATTTTCATCATTATTATTATTTTTACTTAAATAAGCTTTTAAATATTCATAAGTTGCAAAATAAGCAGCTGAACCAGGACCATCTCTTGCTAAAGTTGCTAATGAACCTTTATAAATTGATTTTATACCACCTTGTGAATATAAATTTTTAACAGTTTTAATAAAATTTGAATTATTTTTATCTATTTGCATTACAACTTTAATCCTTTCAAATGGAGCTGCAATTAAAGTTGTTGGAATTGCACTAAAGAAACCAGCAAAGCTAATTTCTGATATTGTTAAAGGTAAATCTGGTGATTTATTCCTAAATGATAAAACTAATTGTTTACCTAAATCATAACCCCAAAATGAAACTGCAAACATTGGAGTTACACCTAATAAAGGTGAAATAACACCTTTATAAAAACCTTTTGGACCATCTTTTGATAATGTACCTTTAATTGCATCTAAAGTTGATGAATATTTATTTGTTTGTAATAAAACTTTTGTTAAATCGAATGGATGACCTGTAAGTACAGCACAAATTCCACCGAATCCACCAGCTGCGAATGATTTAACGTTATCTACTAATACGGAATCTACTTCTTCCATGTTGTTATTTGAATAATATATATATATATAAATATTATATAATATATATATTGAATTATAAATTGAGTGTTGTGATAGGGTAAGAATTTGACACTTATTTATAGAATTTGCAAACTTTATTAAAACCATTAAAAAGTCAGTTAAAATTCTGGAATTTCTTTTGTTTTTTCCACAACTCCGAATCTCCTCTCTTTTTTACTACCTTTTTTACCACCGCCACAAACTGGTGGATCTTCTCCTCTTATCACGTTAAAATAATATGAAACTGATTTCTCCGCTCTTATTTTAATTTTTTCAATCATCAGCCACAATAATGCTCAGCGATTTTAATTTTAATTTAATTTTATTTTTTCTCTCCGCTTTTGACAAAAACGACAAAAAAAAATCTTTATTTAATCTCAAATCCGGTTTGTTTATCTTTTTTTCTTTTTTGTAAACCTTTTTATAACACATTATTTCCTATCGTGTCATTCACATTTTATTCACCACTACCCTTTTTCCCTTATTTAATCATTAATTATTTATTCAAATATATAAATAATGTCACTCTCTTCATCATTAATTAAATTTAATGAAACTTCATTTAACTCTGAATATAAATTATTACTTGATTTAAAATATTTATTCTTAGGAACAGATTCAAATTCATTTAGATTCTCAAATTTAAATAATTTAAAAATTAATATAACTTTTGATATTTCAAAATTATTTAAAAATCAATTATCTTATTTAAATAATTTTATCAAATTTGCTTTAATTTTAAAAAAATTATCTTTAATTAATTCAATTAATTTATCACCTTTATTAAAATCATTTCATAGTTGTATATCTGATTCATTAAATGATTGCCATTTATTTATAAATAATTTATTTAATAATAATAATAATTCAAATGATATTAAAAATTTTAATAAATTAAATTATTATTTAATTGATTGGTTTACATCTTTTAAATTCATTTATTGGTTATATCTAAATTCATTATCTTTAAAATCTTTCCAATTTTTATCACTTTTATATCAACATACTTTATTTGGTGATTCATTAATTAAAAATTTATCTTTAAAATATTTTAATTCATGTTTTAATCCTTATCATAATTTAATTAAAAATTGGTTATTATTAGGTAATTTAATTAATAATGATAATGATAATGATAATGATAATGATAATGATAATTTTTTTATAAAATTAATTGATAATAATAATAACTATTCATTTAATTCAAATTTAATACCAATTTTTATTAATTATCAAACTGCTTTTAAAATTTTTCAAATTGGTAAATCAATTAATTTTTTAAAAAATTATTTAAATGATAAAATTTGGTGTAATGATTTCTATAATAAAAATTTTTCAAAAAAATTTGATTTATTAAATAATAATTTTAATATTGAAATTAATAATTTATATGAAATTATAATTAATCATTTGAATTTATTATTATTAAATGATTTTAAATCAGAAATTTCAAATTTAAATAATTTCTTATTATTAAATCAAGGTGATTTAATTAATTCAATTATTAAAAATGGTTTAAATATTTTAAATCAAAAATCTTCAAATTTATCATTAAATCAATTAATTAATTTATTACAAAATTCAATTAATTCAACTTCAATTTCAAAAAATTATAATTATAAAATTTTTAATAGATTAGATGCAAGATTATTAAATTTAAATTCTTCTTTAAATTCTAATGGTTGGGATTTATTTACATTAGATTTTAAAATTTTAAATCCAATTAATTATTTAATTTCTTCAACTTATAAAGAATATTTAAAAATTTTTAATTTTTTATTTAAATTATCAAGATTAAAAATTCAATTATCAGAATCTTGGAAAAATTCTCATTTAAAATTAAATTTAAAATTAAATTCAAAATCAAATTCAAAATTAAATTATAAAATCATTTCAAATAAAAGAAAATTCGATTTAATTAGACATCAATTTATTTCTTTCTTAGATTCAATCTATTCTTATATAACAATTGAAATTTTATCAATTAATTATGAAAATTTCAAAAAAAATTTATCATTAAATTCAAATAATTCTTATATTTTAGAAAATAATAATAATTTATTATTACCATTTAATTCAAAAATTAATCATTTATTAAATTTAGATGATTTAATTTTAATTCATAATAATTATATTTATTCAATTTCGAAAAATGAATTATTTTATAATATTAATAATAATTCAAAAATTCCAATTAATAAAATTTTATATCAATTAACTATAATTATTGATAAATTTATTAACCTTTCAAATGATTTCCAATTAATAATTGATGATTATATTAAAATTATAAATTTAATTAATTTAAATTCAAATAATGAATTAATTCAATATAAATCTTTACTAATAAATAAATTTAATAAAATAATTGAAAATTTAAATTCAAATATAGTCGATCCTTATGAAAATGATTTAACTTTATTCATTTCTTTACTAAAAAATTCAAATAATGAAAGTTTAAAATATTTAAGTCAAATATTAGAAAATTAATATAAAAATTGGTTTATTATTATTATTATTATTATTATCATCATCATCATCCATCATATAGCTAATATATCTAAATATTCTTCAATAAATAATGCATCTAATCCAATTTCATCACTCCAAACTTTCTCTAAAAATTTTAATGTTGTAAATAATGATGCAGTCTTTAATACATCAATAAATCCAATTAATCTATTCTTAAATTTAATTCTTTTATCATTTTCAATAATTGCAGATCCAATTACTAAAAATGACCATTTACCAATAACTGATGTTTGACTATGAATACTAATACAATCTAAAATTTTAAACATTTCATTAACAATATCTTGAACTTCTATATTTTCAATTCTTAAATCTTTATTTAAAATTTTTAATGAAAATAAATAAACACCTTTGGCAACAATTTCAGAAATATAACAACTTTCAAGTAATTTCTTACTAATTTTTTTAGGATATGAAATCCAAATTTCTTCAGGTATAATTGGCCTTGTATAAAATTTACAAATTTTTTGAATTGATTTAATTAATTTTATTTCATTTTCATTAAATTTATCTTTAAATGACAACCAAATTATTTTAGCTTGTAATTCAAACATTGGTAATGCAGCTCCTGCAGTTGGATTATTCATCCATGGAACTGTACAATTAAAAATTGGTACAAATAATAATGGTGCAATAATATCAAATACTTCAAATGGTGATGGTACACATTTAATTAATGATTTATCAATAGTTAATAATGTACCTGAATAATTGAATATAAATGTCTCTAATAATGTACGTTCAAATGCTGTTATCTCATATGCATATTCAAATCCTTTATATTGATGCTTTCTGCTACTAGTATTATCATCAATTGAACTAATTAACATTCTAGTTTCATATTCTAATATATCAACTATTCTTCCTGTACACTCAAAATTTTTATTATCATCAAAAGCACTAAATTTATCAATCATTTCTTCATATTTATTATTTAAAGATCTTAATTCTTTAATTTTATCTAATATTTTATCTAATAAAATATATGAATCTGCATATTTAATTTCATCAATTTTATAAATATTTCCATCACTTTCAATATTATGATTATCAATAATATTATTATAATCAAGTTTTTCTTTATTTAAGCTATCGATAATAATTGAATCTGTTTTAAAAAAATTCTTCTTCTTAAAATATTCCCGTTTTTTAGTTTCAATCCATAATTTTATTGCTTGAACTCCAGAAATTAAATTAATAGTTTGTGAATTTCTACCTTCAATAAAAAATTTTTGTCGATTGTTTTGTAATGTAAAATAAATTAAAATCCATTCTCTAATTTCCATAATTGGCATATTATCTAATTTATCAATAAATTCTTTAACAATTGATGAATTAGATTTTTGAACTTTAATCATTAAATTTTGATCACTTTCATTATTACATCTTGACAAATATGATGCACCACATGTTAAACATAATTCTCTAACTAATGGATCAAATACTGCAATCGGTATAAATACTGAACCTGGTAATAATTTTTGATGTGTTAATTGATTAGAAATTGAAACGATAAATCCATTTATAAATGCATTATAATATTTCATTTCTTCATTATTCATACCCATTCCAAACATATCATGAACATTCTTTGTTAAAACGTTTTGTCCACATTCTCTAATATATTGACGAATAATTGCATCTTCATCTAATTTATTTGTTCGATTTATAAGATTTAACTGTGAAGATTGGTTATTTATTTCTTCAATCTTAACTTCAGCTTCTTTATTTTCAATTTTTCTTCTTTTAAAATTTTGTTCTATAGAAGGTGCCATATTTATAAATTTAATGGCTGATTTATTTTTAATTAATTTAAAATCCATATTATATGATAATGATTCATTACCATTTTTTGGCCAACAACATAAAAAATCCCCCTTTTCACATTTAAGACACACAGGTTTTCTTTCATCACACTTGATTTTTCTTTTCCTACAACAAAAACAACCACCTCTATTTCTATGAACCCTCTTTTTCTTCATCTTCATATTCATGTTTAAATGTAATTTCTCATTGTCTACAATATCAGTTTTTTGATTTAATTCAAAACTACCTTTAACATCAAATTCTTTGAAGTCCATAATACCACTGTAAAACCTCTACTAAAATATATAATTTATAAAACACCAAATTTTAAACTTTAAAGAGTGTCATTGAAACTTAAACTTTAACAATAATTAGAACAACAATGCACCTATAATAAAATCCATACAATCTAATCTTCTCTCTTATCTTAAGTTTTGGTATATCTAAACTTTTTATGAAAAAAAAGAAAAAAAACAATTGTTTCCAAATCCGGTAATACGTTCGGCGAAAGTTCACCGTTATTGGCTTACAATATTCAAGAGCTAAAAATGAAATCAACTAAAATCTACTTTAAACTATTATTACAATAAAAATATATAAATATATAACTATGTAGATTTGACCAGCTAGATACCCATATATTGACACTCTTTTGAGAAAAAATCACCATTCAAAAATTCTACTTCACTCATAAATTCCATTCGATCTTTTGAAAATCCCTGTGTTGATAATTCATCACCATAATAATTGTAATTATAAAATTTAATCATCGATCTCAATGAAACTTCATTATCAAAGCCACGTTTAGTATTCTCCTCTATACCAACATTAAAAAAATTATTCAACCATGGATCTTTTAATTCTATTTTATGAAATAAATAAACAAATGAAATTAAATCCATATTATTAGCTCTCCATTTTTTACCAATAAATGGCGATAACAATTTAATAGTTTTCAATATTGGTAAATAAAAAAGTTTGTTATGAAGGGTTAAATAAAATCTCAATATTTCTGTTGGTCTTAGACCAATTAATTTATATATTCTTTGGATTTTGAAATGACTAACTGTATAATACATTGATTGTAATAAATTTCTCATTATTATACAACATCTTTTATTTGGATTGATAATAGTAAATTTATCATTATGAGGGACAAAAGGTAAAATAAATGATAATGGATTAACATTCTTATCACTTTCAACAGTTTCAAATATTGAATTAAAATTTTCTTGTTCATCAACTTTTTCGATTACTTTGTTTGGATTCTTTGAAAGTTTTAAACATTGTAAAAAAAAATTATAATCTTCTAAATAATAAAGAACTTTATAATCACAATAAACAATTCTATTATTAATTAAATTTTTAGTATCTTTATAATCAGAATTATTTGAATTAGCTTGAATTTTATTACTGTCTAAATATCTAAATAGATAAATTAAAAAATCCTGATCAAATAATAATGTAGTAAAAAATTCAAATTTTAAAATATGAGATAATTTAAACCATTTTTGAAGCATTAATAAAATTGAAGATGAAGTTTTTAACATTGTCTCTTTCATTCTATTAATCTCTAATTTCTGCTTTTCAAATGTAGTTAATTTATCACTTATATATGGTTTATTATCATCATTATGTTTAGAGTTAAATGTTGTTCTTTGTCTTGTCTTTCCATTTTCTACACTTTGCTGTGTTGGAATCGTGTTAGAAATTAGTAGTTTTAATATAATATAAATCAATGAATCAAAATATGGGATACCTTGTTTATAAAAATTTTCAACATTAATTAAACTACGAATTTCATCTTCAAACATTGGATTTTCTTTAATATCTTGTTCAGAATAAATAAATCTATTATTAACGTTACTATCCTTTTTTGATTTAATTGAATAACCATTCTCTTTTATTATAAAATTTTCAAATACATCTGTAAATTGTTTAGTATTAAAATTATCTTTAATATGATGATAAAAAATATCTGTTGCACTCCTTATACTTTTTGGTATATCACTATCTGATGGGTATATATTAGGGAAATTGGATTGTGTAATATACAGTTTTTTCTTAATTTCATTTGATGTATGCTCAAATTCAGATATATTTGAATAATTTCTAGTATTCCCTGTATGTTGAGGTGTTAAAGTTGGTGATGGCATTGGTGTAGCAATATGAATATCAGGTGGGTCATTATTAAAATTTGATAAATTATGTTTATTAACTTTTAAATGTTGATGTTGATTTATGAGTAAAGCATCAACATTAATTAAAGTTGATACTTTTTGATTTTCGTTTTTAGTAATCATTTCCATAATTTCTGATATTTCATACTTAGGTGGTGAATAAGTTGGATAACGTGACATCAATTCTGTAATATAATATTCATAATCAAGAGATGATATATTATACTTTTCAGATTCTCTTTCATTATACATAATGTTATCATTATCCATTGAACTATCATTATTTGAACTAAAATTATTATCAATTTTAATATCCGAAGAATTTTTATCTTCAAATTTAAATTTCAAAAATTCTTTTGTTGATTGCATATGTTCTAAATTACCAAATTGAAATATAATTAAATTATTAAATAGTGATAAAACATTACGAATTTTAAATTGTGTTACAGCTAATATTTTTCTTTTCTCTGAATCTGTAGTTTTAGAATTCATTGATTCTACTATTAAAATTGGATCATCATTATCAGAATTATTTGAAATCCATTTCCATTTATCAATTACTTTGAGTAATTCAATCATTAAGTTTTTATCATTGAATATTTTTGACAATTTTGTTCGTTTTTCATATTCATTTAGTTCTTCTGAATTAAATGCTAATATAATTATAAAAAGAATAGTCAATGCAAAAAAGAATTGATTTGAAAGAATTTTTTGTTTTATTAAGTTAACATTTGATTCTAAATTTGAAATATCTGTTAATAATCTGGCATTATGTAATAATAAATCAATAATTAAAGGTATTAAATCATCACATTCAATCATTTTATTAATATTTTTGAAAATATTATTTTTAATATCTAATTGACTTAAAGCATTGTTAAAGGATCCCATTGCTAAATATGATAAATTTAACAAAGAATGAAGTAATTTACCATCTGATTTATTGTCATTAAAATAAGTTAATAAGTCATTTTTAATTGAATCTAAATCATCAATTGAGATATTATTTGAAATTTGAGAAATTGATTTCAAATGTTTTAAATCCTTATAACCAAACCAGTCATTTAATTCATCAGTAAATGGTAATAATTGAATATTATCGAATGTTAATTGAGGAAATTCTAAAATAATATTACAATTTGTTAAACCATCAATTTCCTGTTCACTCAATGTATCATCATATGAAAAGCTTGAATGAGGTGAGCCCAATATATCTTGATCATCAGAAGTTTCCATCATTTCATCTTTATCTATTATAGTTTCTGGAAATTCATCACCGTCAACATCAGCATCAGCAACAACCCCAAGAGCAATGTTGATATCATCAATATTGGAATTTGAATTTTCTCTATTATTATTACTATTACTATTATTCTTATTATTATTCTTATTATTATTATTATTATTATTATTACTGTTATTATTATTATTACTACCAGAAATCTCTACAGATTCATAATCATCATCTTCATCATCATTGAAATCATTAATTTGACCTTTCTTATTGTTACTGATTTTATTATTATTATCATCATTATTTAATTCAGAATATTCATTAGCAGTACTATTTACGTTTTGAACTTTCTTAGAATTATCAAACTGATTATCTGATAAATCATTTACAGAATGAGTTTCTGGATCAAATGACATGGTTGAATTATCAGCACCGAAAACTTCATTTGGAAGTTGAAATGATTTTTCATCCTCAGGAACAATATCAACCAATTGGTTCTCCATTTCGCCTAGAACAATATGGTGTAATAGTATGTGTGTCCTGATATAATCTAATGGTTGTGTTTTCCAAATAAACTATAATACAAACAAAGTTCTAATATTGATCCCATTGGGAACAAGGATTTAAATGTACAATATAATAATAATATAATAATAATAATAATTCAACAACATGAATATTGCGGTTGCTGTGCGTATACAGAAAAATTCATGTTGTGTGTTCAAAATCAAATTGAGTGGGTGAATTTCCTTTCGTTTGTTTGTGAGCAAGTTGATCATTGAATTTTGTCACACTTTCAAGGTGTTTTCATTTATATCCACTTCTATTATCTTCTTGTTTTTTGGTACTGATACCAGGATATCACATTAAAGTATCAATTAATTACCTTTTCTTTTCATCTAAAAGGGAAATAACCATGCTTCTATTGGATGGTGTAGTAGGATTAAAGTATGTTTTTTTTTTTGATATTTAACATTTTATTTCTCTTAACAAATATCTATTTCTACTATGGTTTTAAGAATAATTAGTCTTCCATATGGAGAAATATTTTGATGGAAATTTGAATTAAAGTACTAACTTTGTTTTCTTAAATTATTTTTGTATAATTCAGAGTAAAGTTAACTACAATTGGAGGTGAAACTATATATGGAAAAATTAACAGTTATTCTCCACATTCACTAATCACATTAATCGAACTAACACCCCATAATTCATCATCAACTTCTCCTTCTTCTTCATTTGACTCAAATATTTCTGATAAATATGATAATAATGCAACATTTATAGCTATTAAAGCTCAGTATGTTAAAAATATTCAAGCACTTGAAAAGGATAAAAGTCGTGAAAAATCAAATATAAATGAAAAATTTTGTAACAAAATTAATGCACCAACTTATATACCGACTATTACATTAGGAAATAAATTAATTAAAGGTAGTAAGGAAATTAAAAAGCAAGAAATTGAATTTAAATTACGTAAATTAACAAATAATAAAAAAATTTCAAATGAAGGTAAAAAATTATTAAGAAGTTTAACATCAATTTTCCCAATTGATACAATTTCAATTGATCAATCAAATAATATTATATTTCTTGATTCCGATATTAAAATTATAAAGCCATATAAATCAAATGATGTTAAAGTTATCGGTGGCAATGGTAGTTCACATGAACAACAAAAATTAACATATATAAAGAAGATTGTAGATAAATCATGGGAAAAAATGGAACAAAATGAGAAAGGTGGATAATATAATATATATTTAGATTTGTCTAATTATATATAGAAATAATTTATATAATACAAAAGAAAAAAAAATAAAAATAAAAATAATTTATAATTAACATTACATCATAATGAAAGGAAAAACAATCAACTAATAATTGCTAAGAATATCAATAATATTATAATTAATGCAAATAATAGAATACAAGTCCATTTTCTTCTACTTTTTTGATAATTATCAGCTTTTATTAATTCATGACTTGCTAATTGATTATTAGTTGCATAATTAATCATATTATTTTCAATTGAATCTATTTGTTCTCCTTGATGATTTACCATTTGATCCAAATCTTTAAAAATCTTATTAATATCTTGAACTCCTTGTGATAATGATGTAATCGCCTGATCCCTTTGTTGTATTAAATCAGAATGATATTGTAAATTTGATTCTGAAATTTCTATATCATTTTTCTTAATTTGTTTTTGAGTTTGATTTTGTTCCATCGAATTATTGGTTAATAACGGGGTTTTATCATTAACCGAAGAAGAATAACTATTGATATCCCCCCCTTTATTTTTATTTTTATTTTTATTTTTATTTTTATTTTCATTCTGACCATCTTTTAATAATTTGATAGTTTGTTCATATTGTTCTTGAACTAATGCACTTTTAATCTTTTCATTATAACTTCGTATAATAACTTGATAATTCTTATAAACATCACGAACCTGTTGTCTTAATAAATCTTTTGAGAATTTAATTTTAATTATTTCATTATCATTATCATTGATTCTTTTATCAATATCAGGTTTTGCCATCAAATCATCTAAATAATCCAAATTTTCAATTAGTTTAGAATATTTATCTTTACAATTAGTTATCATATCATCTACTCTAGTCCTTAATACTGGTGTATCCCTTTTTGTCCCTAAAATTGCTTCTTGTTTAGAAATTTGCGATACTAGATTAGTAAATTCTGATAAGGTGGTCGATATGTGATTTAATGTTGCTGATAACTTATCTTGTTCTCCTGATTCCAAATCTGAATCTTTCTTAGCATTTTGTGACGTTTTTTTAAATGTTGCAAATGACATCTTCTTAATATTCTTCTTTATACCTTATCGTTGGAAGATATAAAACCATAAAAACGACAATCATCTAATTCAATTGCTAAACTTTCTAACTCAATTTTGTTTTAAGCCCAAGTCGTATTTTTTTTTTCTTTTTTGCAGCATGAAATTCGTTTGCGACAGTTGCCGTTTTGGGAAAGTGTTCTGTATTAGGGGAGGTTTCCGTTATATGGGGTGGGTGGGTCCATCGTTTTAGTTCTATAAAACACAGTAGTCAGTTATATCATGATACTCTTCCCCTACCACCATATCAAATTCTGATTTATAATTTATATATATATATTCATATATTTTTGATAACCAAATTCATTAAGCCTCTTAATTATCTTTCCATATGTGCATAGTAAAAGTGTCACACTGTGTAGTAAAAAAAAAAAAAAAAAAAAAAAAAAAAAAAAAAAAAATACGCGTAGAAAATAAATTTTTGCGTAATTTTTAATTTTACTTGCAACGCGTTGAATTTTATTTTATTTTCATGAAACTACTACTAAACATATCAGAGGATATGTCTCTAAGCTGAACTGTTTTTCTGTTTTGATGTCCATTCTGTTCTTATTCTTCTGATCTCTAATCAACGAAAAAAGAAAAAAAAATCGGAAATGGCAAGGTCTGAGAAACTCGCAAGACTAAGAGCTGCTAGAAGCGGTGCAAAAATCGATGAATATAATTCCGATGATGACGATAAAATTAATATTTATGATGAAGTCGATGAAAATCAATATAGAAAACATAAAAGAGATAGAGTTTTAAATGATGATTTTATTGTCGATGATAATGGAGAAGGATATGCAGAAACAGGTGCAGATGAATGGGATAATAAGAATAATAATGGTTATAAATCAGGGGATGCTGATGATATAAATAATAATAATATTAATGGTGGTGATAATGATGATGATGATGATGATGATGATGATGGTGATGGTGATTTAGAATTTAATCATACTCAAAAATTGAAAAAAGTTCGAACAGTGAAAGAGAATAATAAGAATAACAAAGCAATTGATTCATTTTTTAAACAACCAGTAATTTCATCTCTTGATCAAAAGAAGAAATATAATAAAACTGAATCAAATCAAAATATTTTAAATGATATCCTATCAGATTTTACTTCAAAAGCAACTTCATCCTTGAAATTAAAACCTTCAATTTCTCAGAAAAGGAAAAATCCATTTGCTGCTTTGAAATCAACAAATGATAATAGTAAATTTAATACTTCAACACCAGCTAATAAAAAAATTCGTACAATTACTCATTCTGTTAATAAATCATTTGAACTGTCTTCTCCAATTGACTCGAGTAAAAATAGAATAAAAAATATCAATTCAAATAACAAATCAAATGATGAAACCACTGCCTTTTATACAGCTCCTCAATTAGATGATTCTGAAACTCCATCTTCACCAATTAAAAATAATTATAAAACTTTAAAATCTCTTAATATACTTGATGACTTAAATGATGTATCAATGGATATTTCTAATACTAATGAAGAAGAAGAAGAAGAAGAAGAAGAAGAAGAAGAAGAAGAAGATGATGATATTATCATCTCCAAAAGAAAAAGATCCTCTGCTGTTGTTCAAGTTGATCGTTCAATCATGCTAAATGCAACAAAGCCAGAGAAAAAACTTAAAGCAATTGATTCATCACCTTTAAAAAATATCAAACAAGAGGAAATCGATTCATCACCATCTAAATATTCAAATACTTCAAATCTTTCAAATATAACTTTTGAAAAATTAGAAGGTGAAGATGTGGTTATGAAAGATGAAGATGGTGATATTGGAATTCAAATGTTTTGGTTAGATTATATCGAACTTGAAAACTCACTTTTACTATTTGGTAAAATAAAAACTAACGATGGAAGAATGGTATCCGGTATGGTTCAAGTAAAAGGAATCTGTAAGACATTATATTTTTTACCAAGATCTAAAAGATTAAATAATGAAGATGAAGATGATGAAAATTTAATAAATAATGACAAACCTTACACACCAATGGAGGTTTATGATGAAATAATACCCTTACTTATGGATAAATTTGGTTTAGATTCAATTAAGGCAAAACCTGAACGTATGAAATATGCATTCGAACACTATGATATTCCAAAAGAGGCAGATTATTTGAAAGTTTTATTACCTTATGATACACCAAAAAGTAAAGGTGTAATAATTCCATCAAATTTAACTGGTGAAACCTTTTCAACTTTTTTCGGTTCAAATACTTCAATATTTGAATCTTTTATTATTCAAAGACAAATTATGGGACCTTGTTGGCTTACAATTAATGATTGTGATTTTACTTCTTTACAAAATGTCTCTCATTGTAATATTGAATTATCAGTTTCTTCACCTACTGATATATCTCCAAATTTATATACAAAAGATTTACCGCCACCTTTAAATGTTTTATCAATAAATGTTCAATCATATTTGAATGCAAAATCAGGTAGGCAAGAAGTAGGTTCTGTTTCATTAGCTTTATATAAAAATTTACCACAAGATGTACCAATTTTAGCAGATTTAAAACCCACTGAACAAATCACTCTGGTTAGACCTGTTGGTGGTACAACAAATTTACCTGCAGGTTTAAAACCTCTAGCTGATAAAAAAGGAGTTTTATTACGTACTTTAAATAATGAGAAAACTTTACTTAATTGTTTAGTAGGTCTAATTAAAAAATATGATCCTGATGTTTTTGTTGGTCATAGATTAGAAAACGTTACTCTTGATATTTTACTTCACAGAATGAAAGATCTAAATATTAGTCAATGGTCAAATATGGGTCGTAGATCTAAAAAGGTATTTCCTGAAAAATTCAGTAGGTCAAATGGGCGTTATAATTTATTCTTAGTTCGTGAGATGCTTGCAGGAAGATTATTATGTGATATTTCAAACGAGATGGGTCAAAGTTTAACACCAAAATGTCAATCTTGGGAATTAGCAGAAATGTATGAACTTGTCTGCCATGAAAAATATAATCCAATGGAGGTTAATCTTGCAAATCCCTTAGTTGCAGAAGATGCTAATAGATTATTAGCAGCTGTTAACGAGAATGCACAATCTGTTAGAATAATTGCTAAAACTGCATTTGGAATGCAAATTTTAACAACTTCAAAACAGTTAACTAATATTGCTGGTAATGCATGGTCACATACTCTTGGTGGTACTAGAGCTGGTAGAAATGAATTTATTTTACTCCATGAATTTGAACGAGAGGGTTACATTGTTCCAGATAGAGAAACTCGTTCTCAAAAACAAAAAAGAAATAATGGTAATATGGATAATGAAGATAATGGCAATGATGGTAATGAAGAAAGTAATAGTGTCAGTAATAAAAAGGCTAAATATCAAGGTGGTTTAGTTTTTGAACCTGAAAAGGGTTTACATAAAAACTATATTTTAGTTATGGATTTTAATTCATTATATCCTTCTATTATTCAAGAATTCAATATTTGTTTTACAACAACTGAAAGAAGTAATTTGGCCGATGACGAATTGCCTAAAGTTCCAACAAAAACAGAAATGGGTGTTTTACCAAAATTATTACAACAACTAGTTACTAGACGTAGAGAGGTTAAATCATTAATGAAAAGTCCAAAATTAACACCTATTGAAAAGGCACAATTAGATATTAAACAAATGGCTTTAAAAGTTACAGCTAATTCAATGTATGGTTGTTTAGGTTATGTTAATTCAAGATTTTATGCTAAACCTTTAGCAATGTTAGTTACGAATAAAGGTCGTGAAATTTTAATGGATACAAGACAACTTGCTGAAAGTATAGGTTTAACAGTTGTTTATGGTGATACTGATTCTGTTATGATTGATACAAGATGTGATTCATATGCTGAAGCCATCAAAATAGGTAGTGCATTTAAAGAAAGAGTTAATGAAAGATATAGATTACTAGAAATTGATATTGATAATGTGTTTAAAAGACTATTGCTACATTCAAAGAAAAAGTATGCCGCATTAAATTGTACTATTAATGATAAAAATGAAGAAATCACAACATTAGAAGTTAAGGGTCTTGATATGAAGAGACGTGAATATTGTCCGTTATCTAAAGATTTATCAATTTTTGTTTTAAATAATATTTTAAGTAATTCTGATCCACAAGAGGCTTTGAATGAAATTTATAAGAGACTTGAGGAAATTAGTAAAGAATTTGATAAAAATGAAATTCCAATGGTTAAATTACGTATTAACACAAAACTTTCCAAAGATCCATCTAAATATCCGGGTGGTAAAAGTATGCCTGCAGTTCAAGTTGCATTAAGATTACAAAATCAAGGTAAAATTGTTAAAGCTGGAAGTGTTATTACCTTTGTTATTACCATGGGTGATCCTAATGATAATAATGATATGGCTGAATCTTCAACTAAAATCGAAAGTAATGCATCATCAGTAGCTGAACGTGCACGTGCATTAACTGAAGTATTGAATACAGATTATATACCTGATAAGAAATATTATTTAGAAAAACAATTATTCAATCCAATTGATCGTTTACTTACTCGTGTTGAAGGTTATGATGTTGTTAGATTGGCACAATCATTGGGATTAGAAGCCAACAGATATGAAGCAAAGGCAAGGGATATTGTTCAACAACATGAATTACAACCATTAGAATCCACTATTCCAGATAGTGAAAGATTCAGAGATATGAAAGATTTGAGAATTAAATGTCTTAATTGCTCGAATGAATTTATATTTGGTGGTATTCAACCTAGCAATGAATATCAAGTCATTTTTTCAGGTATTAAATGTAAAAAATGTGATCATAATATTCATTCTTTATCCATTTCAGCACAGATAGAATTATTTATTAGAAAAGAATTATCTAATTATTATCAATGCTGGTTAGTATGTGATGATTGTGGTATTCAAACAAGGCAGGTTAGTGTATATGGTAAGAGATGTATTGGTGCTAATGGTACTGCGCATGAATGTAAAGGTATTATGAGAATTAAATATAGTGATAAAATGATCTACAATCAATTATTATATTTACAAGCACTGTTTGATATTGAAAAGACAAAACAACAAAAGTTAAAGCCTTTAGCTTTAGATCAATCTGTTAATAATACCCTCAATAAAGGAGAGATTGACGCTCTTGCTGAGCAAAATAGAAGACAATTTTCAGTTTATCAAAAAGTTGTTCAAAAATACTTAGATGTTAACGGTAGGAGATATGTTGATCTTGCGTCCATTTTTAGAGTAAACTAGTTTTATATATAGTTTTTATTTTACCTATATATTTTATAAATAGTTTTATATAAATTATGTAAAATCGAATATATACTGACAAAAAATGAGAAATAAATAAGTAGTTCAATTAAATTATATAAAAATAAATAAGTATTTGTTTAGAAGTTGTGAATTTGAAAAGTGGAAAAAAAAAAGCAGATTTTCAAAGTTTAAATTTAATCTTTCTTTCCAATAGCTTCAAGAACTGATTTTCTAGCACAAGAAACAGCACTAACTAATGAATTCCAAGAATCAGTTTCAACGGTTTTGATTGATTTATTTAATTCACAAACTTTAGCACATGCATTTTTTCTTGTTTCAGTAAATTCAGGAAAATATTTACTTTCAAGTCCAAGACCAAGATTTTCAAAACCTTGTGAAACATTTCTATAAGTTTGAGGTAATGCATATTTTAATGCAACAGCACCAAATAAAATTGGTGTGAAAAACCTTATTGGTAATGCATGATTACGTGCAACAATTGAACCAAATAACGTAGCTGTTAAAACCCCACATCCATTTGGCAGTAATTGTTCATCTTCTGCTTTAAATTCATAAATTTTAGATGCTGTCATACCTAAATGAGCTTGTGCAGTACCTGTATAAAATAAATATTTTTCTTCTGCTATTTCATAATAATTTCTTACGGATTGACGAACTTTTGAAACAAAATTTTCAAGTCCAATTGAAGTTGTTATGTAATTACCGAATTCATTAATTGTTGAAGTTGATGGAACCGTTTCTTGGGTTTTTGTCTTTGAAACTTGAGCTACTGTTGGTAAACCTGGAACACTATATGTAGTTTCTTCGTCGTTATAAAATGATCTACCCATTCCTTATTTAATAAGAATTTTATGGTATATATTTAAATATATATATATATATATATTATACCTGAAAAACAAAATTGAATAGGATAACTAAATTAAACATCGTATCAAGATATGTTATAAACATTACACAATCCAATCAACTAACTACTTCATGTAACTTCTTCATATAATGCGAAATAAAACAAGAGTGAGAAAATTTGATCTTTTATGGATGCATTTACTGGCCAAAACAAAATTACGTAATCAAGCTTTAAGTTTATTTTAATATCACATTAATAATTAGATTTTTTTTTATATTATACCAGAAACAAGAAAACCTTAAAAAAGTATGTATATATGAATAGAACGAATTAAACTATATAAAGAATTGAGATGTAGTATATATCAATGCAACACCACCCAAAATTGTTAAAAATATATCAATTCCCTTTTGTATATTTGAATTAGCAACAACTTTCAAATGTAGCATTGGTGGATACATATAAACTAAAGGAATACATGCAACACAACCAATAAAAGAAACAAATACATCCAAATTTGATGAACCTAAATATGCAATAATTGAAGTTGAAACTGTGACAAATATTCTAAATGCATTTTTATATAACTTAGTCATTGGATCAACTTTACCACTTAATCTACGTTTAAAAATTCTTGATTCAATAATTCTAATTGCTGGTAATATTTGTAATGGAACAGACAGCATAATTGCTAATGCATAAAAAAATTGAATTGAAATAACTGGAATTGCATCTTGTGGTAAATTTAAAATAACAACAGTTTGAACTTTTTCACCATATGTTATATAACATAATGAACCAATACCAATAAATAAAACACAACAAACACAAACTACTGCTAATAAAACTTTTGGGAAATCTTCAGGATGTTTCATTGATTGTTGAACTGGAATAATAAGACCAATACCTTCAAATGCGAAAATAGCAACGCCAATAAATAATGACCATTTATCTTTATTAAACATTTTAATTTCTGAATGTCCATTATTAATTAAATCTTTACTTGTATAAAAAACAATTGTTGCAATTCCGAATAAGATAAATACATTTGCTAATAAAGCAGCTAATGATAATTTTGTAATATTTCTAATTAATGACATTGGTGCAAAACATATTGTTTCAAAGATAACAAAATAATATAATGGATACTCTAAATTAATAGTATTTTTTAGAAAAGCTCTTAAATTTTCAGCAGTAAAAACTATATAAGCAGCAACAAACCCAATTTGAGCTGCAACAATTGAAATTAAAATTAAAATTTTTAATGTCTTACCATAAGTTTTATTACCTAATTCTGCAAATGATATAATACCAGTAATTGAAGTTGCTTGTGATAAAAATAAATAACAATAATAAGATAAAATACTAAAAATTGCTAATAAAACAATGCAAAATGCTAAACCACCATTACTGAAAGCTTTTGGTAAAAATAATATACCAGTTCCAACGAAAGCTTTTAATAATAAAAAGAAAGCTTTAATTGATGAACTTTTATGTCCTTCTGATTCTGATTTGATTTGATTTTGATTATTATTATTATTATTATTATTACTAATATTTTGTAAAAGTGGAGATTCTTCATCAATTTTATCAGGACTACTTGTATCATAATCACAAGCAACAAAATCTTCATCTTCAAGATCTTCACCTGCAAAATGACCATAAATTGTTAAAAATTCTAAGAAATTTTTAGTTAACATAGTTGGTTGAGTTAATGTATAACCAAATTTTTTCTTTTTCATTTGTATAAAATCTCTTCGGAAACCACCTGGTAATCTCATTTGTGAAGCAACAGATCCCCTTCTTTCAATTTCATTTCCTGAAATTGATTTTGATCTTCTTAATTTTACAGGTGTACTTAATTGATATAAATCTCTTGTTATATCACCTGAAGGTAATTTTAAAGCTTTTTGTGGATCAGTTGGTAAATGTTTTGTAACATTTTTTAAAATTGTTGGATCATCAACAAATGATCCATAAGATTGTGTTATACTATTTGAATCATCATCAGATTCAATTGCT
>JAJLVB010000021.1:99311-110294 GCA_030570135.1 Pichia deserticola | reverse complement strand
TGTTTTAGAAGAAAGATTAGAGAGAACCAAAACTGGTTATTTAGTTGGTGATCATTTAAGTCTTGCTGATATTATTAACTATCCATGGCTAAGTGGAATCACTAGAATGAAGGAATTAGATGATTACCCAAGATTGACTCAATGGGTTGAGAATATTGAAAAAATCCCTGGTATTAAATTAGCATGTCAAATTCCAGAATATATTCCTAAATATTGATCAAATGAATTTGTTAGTTTTGAATTAATTTAACTCAGAAATTGAATAATAATTACTGGTTTGTCTTTTTTTTTTCAATTTTATTTTCTATAGTTCTTTCTTTTTTTTTTCTCTATAAATTACAAATTTTATATATTATTTTATACTATGTTGGCAATTTATTTGAGAATTTAATCCAATTTAGATTTTTAAACAATGCACATGCAATTGGATTAAGATACATACCTAAAAGTGTTCCCATTTCCCAATTTTGTATTTTATAAGGATCTTTTTTATTAATTAATTTAGGCTTTGAAAATTTAGCATAAATCATTGGGATTGTTGCCTTATCAAAATCTTCTTGACCCGTTCTAGTAAAACCATTAGTTGATGCAATCATAAAAACTGCAGAATTACCATTTTTATTAAAATATTCTTGACATGAACCTTTAATTTCACGAATTAATTTTGGATCTATCTTTGAAGTATCATAACATTTACATTGAACAAATAATTTAAGTGATTGATTTGTTCTTTTAATTAAAGGTTTAATCTTTTTAGAATTAACAATTTCATATTTTTTCTTAGATTCTAAATCTAATTTTGATTCTTCAATATGTTTTTGAAAAATTTCAACAGGATTCCAAATTGCATTAATATCAATACCTTTATCATTACTACCACCTTGATGTAATGTACTTCTAATTTTAAAACTTTCCTCTAAACATGTTTTAACTTGTAATTCATATAAATTACCCATAAAAATTCCTGAATTTGGTTGTAATGATCTTGAAGATGCATATTCTAAATATGAAGTTGCATCAATAAATTTATCAAGTGAACCTTTTTTAGAATTAGATAAAACATTTTTATTTTTTGGAGGACGTCCTCTGGGTCGACTACATTTTGTAAAATTTAATGTATTATCTGATTTAGTTGATTGTTTCTTTTTCTTTTTTAATTCTGTTTCTAAATTTAAGCTTTTTGAATTATTAACCAAAGGATTGGTTGTATTTAACATACGTGAATATTTCACAATATTATTTATTTTTGTTGCATGATGAATTTTAGTAAGTTTGATACTATTTATTGAGGATGTCTTTGATAAAATAGAAAAATCAAGAACTAGCATTTCTTGAGTTTTCTAAACTATCATATAGAACTTACTGACGAGATGATTTATAGATAGTAAAACCAAAAGTGAAAGTCTTAGAAAGTAAAAGAATTCAAACACAAGTGAAAAAACAAAATAAACAAAATAAACAAAATGAATAAATAACGCGTTTCATTTTTTAATATCATTTTTTCAATAAATTAATCAATTATGTCACATTTGCTACTTGTTGTTATTTAAGAAATGTGTGTTTATTATTATTATATATCTAGCTGTAAAATATACATATACATATTACATATAAGATGGAAAGATTATTGTCCCACAACAAGATCAATCCAATCCAATAAATATATATCTTGAACCATCTTTTTCATTATTTAGATGAATTTAATTGAACTCGTAAAGCTTCGATTTTCTTTTCTAAATTACCAACTAATCTATCGAATTCAATATCCGATTTCTCAATCTCTGATGATGTCTTCCTTAACTCACTTTTCAGTTTTTGTGTTATCTCAGCAAGTGTTTTCACTGGCTGTTGTTGTTGTTGCTTTTGTTGTTGTTTTTGTAATGTACTACTACTATTAGCAGTACTTGATTGTGTCACATTTCCACTCTTAAGTTCGGGTTTTTCCACTGATGTTGGAATATTCTTCTTCTCTTCTTTGATATTTTCTAATGGTTTTTTGGCTTTCTCATCACTTTTTTTATTTGTTGCTGTTGTTGTTGTTGATGATGATGATTTTTCTCCTGTCTTTGAGGAAGATCCAGCAATATGTAAATCTTCAGTCACAGAAAATTTCTTGCTAATCCCATAACCTTCCGGTTTAGAATCTTCTGGTTTAGGTTCCTTCTGTGATGACATGCTTTTACTCTAATATAAATAGTATTGAAAGAGTAAAACCACACAACAACAATAAGCAAAGGAAAAGGACAACAACGAACAACTTTTAATTTTTACAAATTTCGCTTATTAAATAGAAAAATCATAAAAGGACCACAATTTACTACACTTTTCTGATAATATGTCAGAAATTTGTCTACTTTGCTTTATTAACTAATGTTGTTGATTAGTTAGTCAGACTAACATAGGAATCATGATTGATGAAGAAATTAAACAAGTGCTAGAAGGGCTAGATACTTCTTTAAGGGAGACATATATTAATATCGTGAAATATGTTTATACTAAAGATGAAACTCAACAATCAAAGTATGATGATTCAATAAATGAAATTTTCCAAAAGATTGAATTGAATATCTCAATAATTCAATCACAAATTTTACCATCACTTGCACCAAATGATGAAAAGAAGAAAATTGAATTTCAATTATTTAAATCAATTGAAAGATATAATGATTTACATTCAATTTATCGTTCAAAAAAAGTAAATGAAAAAAAAAAATATTTAGAATCTTTATATTTAAAATCATTTGATAAATCTGAAATTGAAATTAATAATAATAATAATAATAATAATAATAATAATAATAATAATAATAATAATAATAATAATAATAATAATAATAATAATAATAATAATAATAATTCAATAGATTTTAATAATAAAAATTTAGAAAATAATATTAAAAATAATTATGGATCTATTGATGATAATCAATTAGAAGAATTATCATCACAAGAAAAAATGTTACAGCAAAATAATATTCTTACAGATAAATTACAAAATGTCAATGCATTAATGAAATCAACACTTTTAGCAGGTGAAATCAATCTATCTGAATTGCAAAACTCAACTAATACATTATCAGATTTATCTGATAGTTATGCATTTTTTGGTAATGTATTAAATAAAACTAATACTTTAGTTAAATCAATTAACAAAGCAAGTAAAAATGAAAGAACTATGATTTATAGATCATTATATTTTTTCATATTTGTATGTTGTTGGATTCTCTGGCGACGAATCTTTAAAAGACCAATTTTATTAATAATTTGGTTAATATTATCACCTTTAAAAATGATTTTTTGGAATTCTTCATCAAATAATAAACCAATATATTCATCATTTTCACAATCAATTAATTTATACTCAACTACAACTACAAATCCAAATTTTTATTCATCAATAACAAATTCAATTCAAGAATCATTATCAATTGATGCTACAATAATATCATCTTCAATAATAGAAACAACAACAGCAATAATTGATCAAATATTGGATAAAGATGAATTGTAATTTTTTATTATTAATATTATCATTCCTTTTTTTTTTTTTTTTTTTTAAATTTAAATTTTATGTAAATTTATTTAACTAACTTATCAATTTAGTAAATAGATGAATTTATAAAAAATGTAAACCTGTGAAAAAACCTATAAATAAAAATAAATAAATAACGTAAATTAATCTAATAATCATCACCTCTTGAAACAACTTCTTTTCTTGTAGGTTGTAATAATATAGTATGCTCAAATTGTGCTGTATAACAACCTTTAATATCAACTAATGGTGGATGTTCAGTAACTAAACCTTCTCTAACTAAATTATTTAAAGCAAGTAAATATTTTTCTTCACCAATTCTATCTAAATAACGTCTACAAAATGGTAAAGTACCGAAATTTTTATCAATTGTTTCCATTAATTTTCTAGCACGATCTAATCTAATTGTTGCATTAGTTGGTGGATCATAATTTTTCATATAATGAGAACATTCACCACTTTGAATAACATAACCTTTACCAGTTGAACCAAATGTTTCAATTGCAATAGTTTCATTTTCTTCTAATTTTGTTGTATCACCATTTTTAACAATTGGAATTGTTTTACCACCATGAATACGACGATTTAAAATATTATGACCATTTAAATTTCTAATACATTTAATTGGATAAACTTTACCATCTAATTCAATTTCATGAGATTCCATAACTTCTTCAACTGCTTCACCAATATCTGTTAATCTAACATCAATACCAGCTGTACGAATACCTGTATTTGTTGCTTCTTTAACTGCATTAACTAAATCATCATATTTTGGATTAAAAGTATGAGTAAATGCACAATCAATTATATTACCATCAACATGAACACCAAAATCAACTTTTAAAACATCATCATATTGAAGTACAATTTTATCACCTGCATTTGGTGTATAATGAGCAGCACAATTATTAAGTGAAAGACCAGTTGGGAATCCCATACCACCTTTAAGTGAATCATTTGTACCAGCCATATCTCTAACTTGATTTTCAATCATTTCTGCAATTTCTGTCATAGTCATACCTGGTTTCATATTTTCTTGAGCAAATTTACGAGCTCTTCTATGAATTTCAGCACCTTTACGAAATTTATTCCAAGTTTCTTCAGCTTCTTTTAAATTAGCATCAGAACGAATTTCTTCATCAGTTGTACGTTTTAAATTATAATCTTGAAATTCACCTGGTGGATAAACACCTCTATATTCATTAGCAATTGCTTTTTCGAAAACTTGTGGTGCCTTCTTTTTCTTCTTTCTTTTCTTTTTCTTTTTATCACCACTATCTTCTACATTAGCCTCTGTGGTAGAATTATCATTTTTATCTTCTGTTGTAAGATTTTCTAAATTTTTTGCAATTGTTTCAACAGGTGCATTAGCAGCACTTGTTTCAGGTTCATTGATTTGTTTTAACATCTTGAATTACTATATAGAATATATATATATATATATATATATATATATAGAAAACAAACGATCCAACCAAAAGAAAGTGTCAACAATTTTGAAAAGAACAACATTTTTGGAGGGTTTCAAAAAAATGGGTCAACTTTTTTCTTTTTTTTCTTTTTTTTCTTTTTTTTCTTTTTTTTCTTTTTCTCAATCTTCGCTTTCTCACTCATTTTATAAAACAGTAAAGAAAGTCTCCCATTTCTCGATTTTTTCTCCATTTTTCTCAAACGCACTTCACTACGTTATAACAACAATTAATTTATTTGAATTGTTGAGAAATTTTCATCTATCTTTTGAAACTTAACTAAGAGAGAAAAGAAAGAAAGAAAGAAAGGAAGAAAGAAAGAAAGTAATAAAAAAAGACTGTTCAAATATGTTTACTAGAAATATCTTCTCAGTTGCTAAACTTACTAAATTTACAAGGGCTAATAGTTCATTGTCAAATACAACAAGTACAGTTAAAGCTGTAAATTCACTTAAAGCAAATCGTGAATTCCCACAATCAACAAATTCAACACATTCAACACATTCAACACATTCAAAGACAAATAATATTTTATCTGATGCTTTAGGATCATTACCAAGTAAAACTGCATCATCATTTTTTGCAAAACGTTCATTTGAACCATTATCAAATATAGAACAAGATCCTTATGATTTTGCAACTAGATTTATCATTTCTGATAAATTAGCTGGTCGTTCAGTTAATGTTGTTAATAGAGATTTAGATAGAGCAATTTATCAATTCGATTCATTAGTTAGATCAAACAGATTAAGAGAAATTAATTTCTCTCAACGTTTCTTTATAAAACCAAATAAGAGACGTTTAGCAAAGAGAGTTGCTAATCGTAAAAGAGTTTTCGAATCTGGTATTGCTAAATTATTTGAAGTTGTTAAAGATGCCGTTAGAAAAGGTTATTAATCATTTAATTATTATATATTTTACCTTGTACATAATTTATTTAATTATTAGTTAAAAAAAAAAAAATCTTATATAATAATATTATTATTAAATTTTAATAACAAATCTATAAAAATTTAAAATAATTTTTATTCAATCATAGTATCATTTAAATTTTCCATTGCTTCTTTAATTAAATGTGATCCTTTAGGATCTAAATTTAATGCAATAGTAAATTGTTTAATTGCTTCATGTTTACGTCCATAATGCTTATATAATTTACCAAGTAAGAAATGAACACTTGCTTCATCAGGTGCTAAATTTTCAAGTTTTTCAAAATCTTTTAATGCTCCATCAAATCGTTTTAAACTAAATAATATTTGTGCTTTTTTAAACAGTGCTAACATTGATAAAGGTTGCAATTTTGTAGCAAATTCATATTGTTTTAAACTTTCCTCTTTCTTTCCTAATTTTTCTAAAACAACACCAACACAACAAATTAAAATAACATTAACAGGATTAATTTCAATTGCTTTACGAAAATGAAATCCAGCTTTAGGTAAATCTCCCAGTTTTAAATAAACCATACCAATACCATAAAATGCATTATAATGTCTTTTATCTAAAACTATTGCATGTCTAAAACTAGTTAATGCATTTTCAAATGCATCTGTAGCAAGATATTCATGTCCTTGTAAAGTATATGCATATGCACATTTAGAATTATAATCAATTGCTTTACTAAAACATCTAATTGCATCTTCCGGTTCTTTTCTAAAACTAAATAAATTACCAATACAAATCCAAGAAGTTGAAGATTTAGGATTAACTTCATGCATTTCATGTGCAAGATAACTTAACTCTACTTCTTTACGAAGATGCCATAATAATGTTGAATAATATTCCATATCTTCTAATCTAGTTCTATCTAAATCACGTAATTTCTCAAAATAAATTTCAGCTTCTTCATAATTAACTATTTCAAAATGTAATCTACCTAATTTAGCTAAAACCCATGGTGTATTTCTCTCATTTTCTGGCAATGAATCAAATATTCTAATTGCTTTAAAACAATCATATGTAGTGAATGCTAAATATCCTTTTGCAAGTTTGGAATATATTGATAACAAATATTCATTATTCAAATTTTTCATTACATCATGTTCGTCAAATAAAGTTGATGAATTACCTAAACCATTAAAAACACTAGCTAAACCATTATTTCTAATATATTTGAAATTATTATTAGTCTTATTATTACTAGCAAAAACATCTGAGTTATTATTAACATTGATTTTATTAGTATTATTGTTATTATTACTATTATTACTGTTATTATCTATATTATTGTTATTACCACCAAATGCACTCAATATATCCCTCTTAGAACCTGTTGTACTTTCCTTTTTCAAAAAGTTAATCTCATCATCAAAATATGATCCCGAGACAGAATTATGTCCATTATTATTTGCAGACGTTGGATTATGCAGTAATCTTGATGTTATTGATGCTCCTATTGTATTAGGAATAGTTGAGTTTGAAATTTTCATTCCAGCTTTATTAGATAATGCCTTATTATAAGATTGCGATTTAGTGTTATTCTTAGCAATTGGTGTGATAAATGAAGAATCAGGACTACTAGTTGTTATACTCGTTGGTTTTATTTTAGTCTTAGGAGTTTTAAAAATAAAAGTCTTACGATCTTTTGATTTGTCTGTAAAATCATTTGTACTTGAGAAAAATGGTTTCTCCTTTTTATTTATAATAATTTCATCATCATTTAAATTAATATCTTCTTCCATTTCATCCTCTAAAATTGGTTCATCTAAACGAGTATTATTATTTACATTTTGTAATGGTGTATTATTTTTATAAATTGCATCTACTTTAACATGAACACCAAGTTTACATAGTTCTTCAAAAGCTTCAAAAATAAAAGGATTTAATTTTAAAATTTGAGAATAATGCATACTTGCCCTTGGAACATCACCAATTGATGAATATAATTTTGCTAATAACATATAACAAGCAATTGAATCAGGTATTAAATGATCATTATTATTTATTCCATCAATCTTTGATTCCCATTGATTAATCGTTCGTAACAATGCTCTTATACCTTCATTTTCTAATTGTAATTCTTTACAACATTTGGCAAAAATATAAGAGCAACCAACATGCAAAGTACAATAGTCTGAAACAATATTATATGCTGCTTTAAATCTGTTACGACGATATAGAACATATGCATATAAATGAACAGCTTCAAGTTTTGAATTAGTTATGCCAATGTTTATATTCGTAAGTGAAAAGTTTTTATTTGGTACATGTTTTGTACCTTCAAAATCAGTATCTTTACCAATTATATCAGGATCTATACGTAAACTTGAGTTATGAATTGAATGTGGAGTCGGAGTACCTATCGAGTTATTATTTAATTTTAAGTTTAAATTAAGATTTGTTGACTTGGAGGCTGATCCTAAATTGAAATCTTGATTATTTGATTTGTTACTGTTTGAATTAATATTGTTATTATTATTGATATTATTTATTTTGCCATTATTATTGCCATTGCTACTACTATTATTAGTATTTAGAGAATATGTCGATCTATTTTCTTGTGCAAGTAATCTCTCAGCTGTGAATTCAGCAGTATCTAACATATCATGTTCGAGGCAATAAATAATCAATGGTTTGAGAACGGCTATGGATTGATCGGAAATATTCATTTCTAAATCTTGATTAACAAATGGAGATATTTAATAATTCTAATCAAATGAAGTACATATGAAAGATAAAAGATATTGATATTCTATAAAAATGTATTTAATGTTTAACATTACATGGTTTATTTACTTATTTATTTATTTATTCCCTAAAATAAAAGAGGGTGTGCTTACGTCAGCAAACACACAAATTTCAAAAATGCATGAAATTCTTTTGTGAACAATATGTACATTTTTTACATCAAATAACATTTATAATTATATATATGATACATATCTATATCTAGCTAACTATATACATACATATATATAAATATATATATATATGAGAATTCATCCTTATATTTATCATTATATTCATCACTATAATTTACTATCGATTGTACCAACACTTTTGTTAGCTAACAATCTATTTTCAGTAAGACATGCAATAACTGCGGCACCGACACCAGAACCATCTTCAGCATGAATCAAAACAATTGGGTAATCTTTTGGATCACAATTCCATTGAAAGATATCATTTAAAGCTTCATGTGCACGTTCTTTAAATTTTGGATATTTATTGAAAACTGAACCATCACTTGCACAATTACCGGATTTATAATTTCTCTTTTTACAAATTGCTGCAATACCACAAACTGATAAACGTGCAGCTCTAGTACCAATTAAAAGACAAAGATCATGTATTATATTTCTTTCAATTTCTGTTGTTTGAATATTAAAAGAATCTAAAAATAATTGTTCAACGAATGGTGCACTATGTTGTTCAATTCTTGAAGGGAATGAAGTATCCATTGCAAATGGAACTTGTAAAGGTTTAATATCTTGACCTTTAAAGATAAGATCTTGTGAATAATAATCTAATAAGATTAGTCTAAGTATTTCGCCTAAATAATAACCAGCAATCATTTTTTCATAATATTGTTGACCAGAACGTGGTGATTCTTTATCAATTTGAATATCATATTTAGTTCTTGGTAAAACAGCCCATTCATTATCAAATGCACCATATTCACAATTAATTGCCATTGGACAATTATCATCTAAAATATCTTTTGGTAATTTACCTTCTAATTTTGGTATATCTTTACAAACATCATAATAAGCACCATTACAACCAGTACCAAAAATTAAACCCATAATTGTTTTAGGATCACAATATTTTGATGCAACTAATGTACCAGTTGTATCAATAATTAGTGCAACAACTTCAACAGGTGTTTTCTTTAAATCAATTGCTTTTTGTAATAAAGGTACAACATCATGTCCTTCAACATTATCAATATCAAAACCTTTTGTCCATCTTTGTAAAATACCTTCATTAATTGCATCTTGTGAAGCTGGATAAGAAAATGTAAAACCTAATGGTAATTTTGAATCTAATTTTGTTGACCTATATTGAATTTTAACAAAATTATCTAAACAATCTGCAATAAAATTCCATAAATCTTCAGATTTACCAGTTCTCATTGGTACAGGAATTGGATATTTTTCAGCTTCATAAGTAAATTTTGAATTACCTAAAAGTGTAACTCTAACAACTCTTAAATTTGTACCACCTAAATCAATTGCTAAATAATCACCAGTTTCATTACCAGTTGGATAATCCAAAACCCAACTTGGAATCATTGGAATATTACCACCTTCTTTTGATAAACCTTTATTTAATTCATTTACAAAATGTTCTGTAATTTCATTTAATTTCTCAGGTGTAATTGTAAGTTCCTTTTTTGTTTTTTCAAATGCTTCCTGTAATGACATGTTTTTTTTCTTTTTTTTTATTTTTTTTCCAGTTTTTATATCTAATTATTAATAATATATGATTATAAAGATAAATAAATTAATGTAAATATAATATTAATAGATAAGAAATATAGAAAATGAGAGAAAGGAATATGAATAAATGGACAAAGTTTTTGGTTTAAAAATATCAGAAAAAGTCAATAAAACGTTCACCAAAAATGAAATATGTTTTATAGTTTCTCCACTTGAAAAATATAAACAATAGCAAGAAAATATTAAATCTTGTGCTCTAAAGTAGGGGCAAATCCAAATATAAACAAAGAGAAACGACGCCCAATTCATGATAAAAAAAAAAAAAATAGAAATATAGAGCGATTAAAAATTACATACTAATTAAATCAGCTTTTTGCCACTACTACTAAATATTGAGTGCACTCTAAACTAATCAATAAGCCTAAGCAACAGATTTCGCGGAAAAACTTAATACACTATTAGAAAAATTATTTATATAGATCTAATTAAAATGAATCAAAATTAAAAAAAAAAAAAAAAAAAAAAAAAAAAAAAAAAAAAAAAAAAAAAAAAAAAAAAAAAAAAAAAAAAAAAAAAAAAAAAAAAAAAAAAAAAAAAAAAA